>JADRCD010207538.1:0-24325 GCA_019843815.1 Montemys delectorum
AAATCACTTATTTCCTTTTAAAAAATCTATTTATTAATATAAATAAGATGGATATTTTAAACCTCTAGTTATATTCACTCAAAAATCATGGTAGATGGTAATGCTAGAAATATTAATCTTTGGTTTCTATCCACTGAGAAAATTAAAATTGGTAAAATGATCATAAAGCTATATATTTCTCAGGGACCATCAAATTAAATTTCACATGGAGTTTGAGTCCAAGTAAAGAAATGTACTTATGATACAAGCAAAAGTATTGCTCAGAAAATTTAGAAAAAAAAGTCTTGCTTTGAAAATTTTATGAAAAATACAGACTTGTCAAAATACAAAAATAAAAGTGATGGAGCTTTTGAGGGTACATCCAGGCTCATTAATTTTGAAAATCTTTGAAAATTTGTACATCTTTTCCACTACTCTGCTTCATAGAATCTAAAACTTCTTAACCAAGTTTTAGAAAATCCTATTTAAAATGTAAAGCATAAAAAATAATCAAGAACATAAATGTAGCAGTGTTTTCTCCCATAGTTTGAAATGCCAACCTGATATTGCTATGCCTGAAATTGGACTGTTGCTTCTAACACACAGCTTTGTTCAGCAATACTGGTAGAACTAAGCTCATTGTTAAGCATTCATTGTTGAGAATAAACATCCCTTTGAATAAATGTTTTTGTCCTTCAATAATTGATATTCTCTTTATTTTAAACCCAATTAAATAAGCATACTGTTGTGGTTTATTTATTCCTGTCTCAAATTTATTTCTGGCCTTTCTATCCATAGGAATGATCAGAATAAATGTATACTGTTGCCTACACTGAAACAGCTTTGGAACACTGAATTGTAATGCCATTTGTGGGACTCTTATATTTTTGATTGTGAGCCTAAACTTTAACAGCTGAGCCATCTCTCCAGCCCATTTGTGTGACTCTTAACATATAAAAATCCTACATAAGATATGTCAAACTTCTGTTATTATATCATCAAGCAAAATAATCTTTAAAAAGTTGAAAGTTACATACAGCTATTCTAAACTGACAGAGCAATGCAGGGAAGATAAAGTTGTTTGTTGATTACTCAAAATTATTTTTAACAATTCATTTTGAAATAGTTTAAAACTCAAAGGGAAACTGTAAAACATATTTTTGTACATTCTTCGTTCAGCTTTACTAATATTAGCTAATTAATGAATTAATGCATGAGATGGTGACCCAAACTGCTTGGATAAGACTTGGGTGACCATTAGCCTACACATTTAATTCAAAGTAAAATTTTAGAGAAACTATTTCAAAAGTTTGCCATAAGGCCAACCTCAGATTTGCAGTCCCCTAACTGGCACTCTCTGAATGCTGAAGTTACAGATGTGCACCATCCATGCCAGGCTGATTAATTTTGAAAAATTGGATTCCTTTTTCTTTGCTCTGTGCAGGATCTTGTTCAGATTGTCTGAACACAGGTGCCACGGATTTCTTGAGTCTTCTCCTCAATGGCTAGCCCTCGTCATTGTTTTGAGATTTGATGACACTCTTGAGAGTATGGGTCTGCCCTTGTAGAATAATCTCCACACGAGGCAGTATCATATGGACCACCAATAGTTCCTTTTTGACATGGATACGTCAAAAAGTGATGTGTCTTTCTCACCTGAATTATTGGTAAATATATGATTCTAGTAAATCATTTATGTAATTTTAAAGTAGTATTGCTGAATTTTTACTATAAATTTACCTTTTTATGTATGAAATTATAATAAATTTGGAGAACTTTAAAGATTCTTTAAATATACTTTTTCATCTAAAACATTTGACATTTAATTTTAGGATTCACTGATGGATCTGGATGGTAACAATCATTGTCATTTTGTTGTGACTTTTCTGTGCCATGTATTTTTTTCATCATCTTGTTACTTATAAAAGGGTGGACTCATGGATGCTCACTCAACAGGTAGGAATGCAATATTGCTGTTGATTATTTTGCTACCATTTAGACCCAAATTTGCCATGAAGAACCATTTAATATTACCTTCTACTTTTTGATATAGTGTATCTTCTATGAGCATTTTCATATTTGTGACATAAGATTCTAAACTCATTTTTAAAAATTCTATGTGCATGTGGCATGTATACATATGTATGCATGTTTCCATATGTGTGAGCACGTGGGTGTTTGGAGGCCATAGGTTGATAATCAATGTGTTCCTCTGTCTCTCTCCACATTACATGGTGAGATCTGAGTCTCTCATCAAGCCAAAACTTAAAATTTTAGTTACTCTGTTAGCAGTTCACTCTCGAGATTCTGTTTTAACTTGTCTTCAGTAAGTTAGGGTCATAGGTCTCTACCACCTTTACCTAGGCATTTCATATCGATCCTAGGAACCATAACCCCTGTTCACACACTTGAGTGACAATCACTTTTCCTGCTGAGGCACCTCACCAACCTCCAGACTTGTTATCATGTTCTCTGTTCTAGAACTGTAGGGATCACTTCATAAAGATGTCGTTTATTCTGCTGTAAAACAGGTGTCAGGAAGTAAGATCTAGGTGCTAAGTATGTTCATTGTTGCTAGTATATGAATGCTGGTATCTCAGTGGCCAAAACTTAAAAAAAAAAAATCTGTGTGTAATAACATGTACATGCATTCATATATTTTTATTCCTCTATTATCTGTGCATACATTATGTATGTATATATTGCATGTTTTAATGTACACATTGTGTGTGTGTGTGTGTGTGTGTGTGTGTGTGTGTGGTCTATGTGTAAAACATTTTGGAGGTTTTACTTTATTTTTGAGACAGGGTTAGATTGTAGCACAGTTTGGCCTTGAGTTAGATCTTCTTGCTTCAGAGTCTCAAAGGCTTGGATTGCAGGCATGGGCCACTACATCTGATCTGTACAACACATTTTCAAAGTGAGCTCATGTCTCTCCAATTTCACTCCCACATCCTGTGGTTCAGGCTAGTCTACCCCTTTTCTCATATATAGTGTTTTATCCAGGCAGAGATAAATCTTGCTCTCATCATCCATGTTATATCACGTATTTGGTTAACCTTACCATACACAAAATGCTGCAGATTGCCTCACACATTCTCCTGTAAAAATGAATGCTATCACTGACTGGAGCGTAGGACTTGTGAGGGCTCATCTGAGGTTTACTGGTAAAGAATACTATCTTTATCCTCTCAATAGTCAAAGTGCTACTTTACCGAGTTTTCAATCTCCCTGAAGTTTTGTTATTAATCTATAATATGGTCACATCTTTTGTGTGGTTTTTGTTTTGTTTTGGGCTTTCTCCAATTACTGGTTGAATTTGAAATTTTTATATATCACTTTTAATGGTATGTACAGGAGTACTGGATTACAGAACATATAGAACCATGTATTTGTCTCTACAGCCATGTTAGCATAAACTTATTACTCTCAAAATACTTTAAGGTATCAGTTTCTTGTTCAGTCCATAATATGAATTAAATACAATATCTCAGGATTTGCTATTTCCATTAGCAAAATACACTTAAAATTCATATGTCTTACATAAATCAATATTTTGTTAACTTTGTATGACCAAGTACTGTTCTGTTTTCTGAATGTATCAAGAATTGATTATTCATCTACCAGAGAAGTACATTTGTGTTGCTTCTGGGATTTGGCAATTTATCAATAAGATTACTATAGAGATAAATTATACATGTGTATATTTACATATGTATATATATAATTTCTGTCAACACGCTTTCCTGTATTTTGTGGGAGGAAATAACCAGCACTGACATTTCTTGCAGGCAGTGAATGTGTATTTAGCTATGTAGGAAACCTTGGAACAGTGCAGTAAAAGATTGTACTATTGTGCATTTTCATCAGCAATGCAGGAGAATAACAGCCTTCCAGAAGCCCACCAGCACTTAGCAATCTCATCCTCTTCATTATAGACAGAGAGATGGAAATTAGAGATTAGACAGTATTCAAGGACACAAAGATACTATCAGGGCTGGGACATGAACTCATGCCCAAATCATCCCAAATACAGTGATTTTCCCCTGAGACTTTTCTTTAAAATTTTTTTCTTTAATTCACATACATGAGATTATTTCAGGTAATATCCCAAAGAATATTTACTTGTGTTAGCTGAATTAATCATTCTGAACAATTCCTAAAAAGCAGAATAGCTATTTAAATTGTCTTCCACCCAGGAGCACGATTTCTGAAGGAGATGGTCAAAATTCTGGTAAAGTATACAATTAGCATTTGCCATTTCCATTTTAGGGCACACACACGAACAAGACAAAATATTCTCATTTTCCAACGTGACAAATCAAACCGCGCATATTTCACTTCGTATTTAAAATCAGTGCCTCTCTTCACATCTGAAGAATTAGTAGCTCATAAAATGCACATCTCCAAAATATTAATAGAAGTGTATAGGAGTGTGGCATGCCTTGGGGAGACACAGTCAGTGGAGGGTAGCCAGAGAATTGTACGTGCACAGGCCGCGTCAGCCCCTTCTGTAGGAACTTTAGACAAAACTGGAAGGCTTTCAGAAGGCTCGGCCAGCCTCCCCCACCTCTTCTTTAAAATTCCTTTTTCTGGGATACTCTGGCCAAAGACTAACGAGCAGTGAAGTGGCAAAAGGCAGGCAGCCGGTAAGGAATGGAGGAGCAAATGGCTGGGGTAAAACACAAACTGTGATTAGGCTGTGAATAATCAGGAACTGGATCGGAGTTTGTTATGCATATTCCATGGTCATAATTTGATATTTTCAAGAGAAAGAAAGATAGACGAAACCCATTTAAAACCAAAATCAAGAGAAAAAAAGAAGTAGAACAAAACAAGTACCTACCTTTCTGACTCCAGGTATTTGCAGCACACCTTTTAGAAGGATTCCTGCTCAGGTCTGCTGAGCTCCACGAAATACGTTTAAAGGAAACAGTGACACACAGTACCACTTTAATGGTGCATTGATTCTTTCATTATGTAGTTGGTTCACATACATCAACATTTTAAATTTTGGACATTCTAAAATACATTTGGCAAACGGCTGAGGCGAAAACCGTCTGTGAGCCGAGGAAACTAAGCCTGGTGGTGTCTGAACCAGCACAGGCACCCATTTGTGCTCCCCCACGTGTGCAAGTCTTGGAGCTTTGTATGACCTTTTCAAAAATTCTCGAGCAGCTTTGAATACCATTAAAAGGTGATCAGAGGCAATTTTCTTAATGGTGTGCCCGTGTATGGGGAGACTATTATGTTGAGCCCTTCCCAAACCTCTGGAACGAGTTGTAAAGGTTCTTTAAAGGAAAAAATAGTTAAACATTTCCAAGTAACTTAGTAAAAAAAACACAGCTGACAAAGGGTTTGAATTTCATAACTCAAGTTCTAGAGTGTAAAATAAGGCCCAGGTGTGGCTATTAATTGCTTATAGATTGACTCTGTGATTTGTATGCTATTTGGTCGCTTACTTTGGCTAGGAGGGCACAGACAGGAGCAGACTGAAGTAAGTCACCTTCTTCACACTTTAACTTCAAGTGTAGAAAACTTGTTTGACTTGTTCTAATAGACACTTGAAAGCACATCATGATTGAATGGGAAGGGGAATCATTAACTGAATAAGAGCTGTACCAATATTAGGCATGTTTCCTTCCGTATCTATATTCATAGCATATACGGTTCAAAGCAACCACACATAGGATTTGTGGTTATCTTTTTTATGTCAGTAGAAAGGACTGGGCAGTGGAATGGGACAAGTAAAATAGATGGGAAGGGCAAGGCTTCAGTTAAAAGGCCCTTCCTGTCACCCATGCTGCTCCTATAGAAATGGTGTCTCTACCCTAACTGCCCCATGATGAAATAAATGACACTGAACTTACAGCCCAGAGCAGAAAGGTGGAGTTAGTTTTGTTTTCATACACTGAAAACTCATGCTTCCTTTTTTTCTCTCTTTTATCTAGAACATTTGTATTGCAAGATCTGGAAAGTGCATTGCAATGCCATGAACCTTGCTATTTATAGCTTGTGTGAAAAAACTACAGATATTTTCGTAGAGTTTGAAAGAAAATGTTTATACCCCTTAGGCCCAGGAAATGTAGGTGCTTATTTTTAAGGATGGTCAAAAATTGAAATACAAAGCTATTCATTTTTGCTACTATTTATAATAGTGTGGAATTTTAAACCAAGCAAATGCTTAGCTGTTAAAAAAAAGTAAATAAATTGTGAAACATACATATTTTGATGTAAAATATAATCATTAAAATGTTTCAAAGAATATTTACTACCAACAAGAAAATTCTAACTGTAAATTTCAGATGCTTTATAAATGTGTTGAATAAATAAATAAAACACTAAATTTGAAATTATATGCATCAGAAGATTTAACATTATCCAGTCAGATAGCATGAAAACACTACTTTTATTAAAGATGACATTTTTGAAGTCAACATGCATGTACAAATCCTGAGGGCCTCACTGAATTCTTACAGCCCAAAGAATTTTAGTGAAGGGAAATGCCCACATGACTACAGCCGGGTCACTAGTAACAGCCTAGAAGCCTCCTTGTGTACCATAGTACTGCATCTTGTGTATAACATTTGTATGGCATTAATGTCTAAATGATTTCTGTAGTATTCTAAATTCTAGCCGCATTTGAATTCTGTGTAAATGGCTCTTTTGTTTCTATATTATTTGGTCCACATTACATTTATGCTTCTCTCTATGTTACTTCATCTAGGGATGTTTTAATAATTAGCAAAGCTGCTTAATGTCTTTCATTTCTGCACCACTATCCACTATCTATTACTGGATGCTTATATCCAAGATTCTAACAAACATGTCAGTGAACACTCTACACCATGCCTTTTTGGTGCACACGTATGTGTGTTTTGCATGCTGTAGAGAGTGTCTGTCAGGTCTCCAGTGTACAGACATACAGCTTTAGTAGATGCCTCTATCATTGCAAACAGTTGCCCCAGTGGGCAATCTACAGACAGAGCAGCGTGGAAATAGTCATTTTCTGCCTTGCCTCATTTTGACTTTACATGTTTGAAGAATGTATGGTGGTATTTGACTGAGTTAATTTGCATTCTTAGGTGAACCATAGCATTTTTTATGCTGATCTCTTTATTTGTGACATTGTTCTTCAAGTGATAAGCCTATTTTTAGACTGTTTTGCTTTTTGGTCAATGTCATTCAAGACTTAATCATGTTAATGAATAATGACTTTTATGTTCTTTCTTCATTGTATATATGAAATATTTAATAATTATATAAATTTTTATATAAAAATTTTATATGAAATTTATTTTATATTCATATAAAATTTTATTTTATCTTATTACAATGATTAGGATTTTCTTGAAATTTATTTATTGATATGAATCTTGTTTTTCCTCACTATATTTCAGTACAGCTGAGAATTTAGCTTTTCCATACATGCTTTTCATTTTCTTTTATTACTACACAAGCATTTTACCAGTGAACTAAAATCCCAGACCAGAACCAATTATTGGAGACACTGTCCTCTCTCCATAGTGAGTTCTCAATGCCCTTTTAAGGGCTCGATCAACATAAATACCCCTAGCATGTTTTGGGGTGTGTGTCTGTTGCTATTGTTTTGGTCCCACTGTATGGTTTTGATTCCTGTAGCTTTGTACTATATACTGAAATTTGGAAATGTGATGTTTCTTGCTTTATTTGCCTTGCTCAGTGGTCTTATCGTCCTTTGTTTTTCTAAGGAGGAACGATTATTTCTGCTCACAGTCTCAGACGCCACAAACACAGAGAGGAAGGCGTGAGGACCGGATGCTGGGGCAGATGGTCACCTTGCTTCAGCCATCAGACTGATAGATGGATACTAGTGTTCAACTTGATTTTTACATTTGTCTCTTCTAGGAATAAAGCATATATTTTTATATGTATTCATTTTTTATTAATTCATTGAAAAATTCATACATGTACACTGTGAGACCATAATGGCCCAGTATTACAGAGAAAGGGCTAAGGAGAATTTCAGCCTGGGATACTTCAGATAAGAACCACAGGAGTTGGTTATCCCCTCCCCACAACCTGACACGATAAAGTTGGCTGCGCCACCATTAACTCTAGCAAGATTTTTTTTACCCTGACAGTCACTCCAGCCAGTGCTGCCAGTGGTCTTGTTCCCTGATGATACAGGGCTCCTAGTTTAACTCATAAGTGTATGTATGCCTTTCTGAACTAAATATTGTTCCCTGTGATTTTCTACATCGGAACCAGTAGTAAAAACAACTCAACCTAACTTCACTAACAACTTTATTTCTCCAAAAGTTTTCTAAGAGTGGTGAAGTTATCAGACTTCACTACTTGTTTGATCTTGTAAGCCATTCAGTTGTAGCACTTTGCAAAGTTGGGATATGCCAAGGGCTATGCAGAAGGAACTACAAATAGCTTTAAAACTCAAGGAATACAGCCCATGGATTACCACAGCAACATGGGCAGGTCTCAGTGAGGCATGGCCCCAAGGACTATGTGTCCTGAGAACTTTGTGCTGTTATAGATTTATGCTCTTCTTGCTGCCCTCACATCCTTCTTAATCTAAAAATCAATGAAAACTCTAAGGGGGCTTCCAGTCCCTCACTGGACAGTATCTCTGGCACTCACAATGTTAATGCTTGATCTCTTCCAGGCATTGCTGCTGGAGCAGATCATGATTTCTATGGCCACCCTGGAGAAGAACTTAGAGACGCAGATTGTCAGCAATGACCATCACTCTTAGAAAACTTTTGGAGAAATAAAGTTGTTAGTGAAGTTAGGTTGAGTTGTTTTTACTACTGGTTCCGATGTAGAAAATCACAGGGAACAATATTTAGTTCAGAAAGGCATACATACACTTATGAGTTAAGCTAGGAGCCCTGTATCATCAGGGAACAAGACCACTGGCAGCACTGGCTGGAGTGACTCTCACTGAGACTGGACGGGTGATGGTTGATTTCATTATACCCATTTTTGCTCTTAGCTTCCCGATATGATTTACTAAGAATTGCTACTGAGTAGGCATGCATTTTGAGCATTTCATGAATATATATGTGAATTTTTCTCTTTCCTCCCCTTTCTTGCTGGCCCAAGAAGTTAAAAGAGTTCATAGTTTCTCTGCTGGCCTCAGAGAGTGCCAGACCCAGTAAATTAAGCTTTGTTTCCTGAGAAGCAAGCCTGCCCCAGCAGCCTCTCTAATCCTTGGCTGCCTTTGACAGCAGCCCCTGTAGGTATCTGGATTCATCCTTGTCAGTGGCTCTAAGCACTGACTCCCAATGGCTGCCTGCCTCGATTTACCCACCTCACAGATGCCAAAGGGATAATAATTTTAAAATTACTATTTTTGTGCAAAATATCATTGCTATTCTGTTGCCAGTAAAGGAATCCAAAATATTCCAAATAATTCTGATAAATTTATATCCCCAGCAACCTATCATAAATGTAAAGTTCCTTTAACACATCGATTCTATTCACCATTAATATAGTTTACCTGGAGTGCATCATAGAATCTTAAAGGCTCGCCTTTGCTATCATCTGGCTGTGGCTTGCAACCTCTTCCCAGGCGTGTGGGAGATTACCATAGCTTATATGACACCAGAGGCTAGTACTTTATTGATGTTTATGTTCCCATTCTGTTAATAATTCCTTTATATAGTTAAATTCTTCATCATTTGAGATATACTCATGATTGTTATATCCTCTTGATGAATTGACCCTTTCGTCATTAAATAATGATGTTTGCTGACAGTTTTTACTTAAAACTTGTTTTCGCCTGATGTAAGCATACATAACCATGTTTTATCTTCAATTGGCACTGAGTAATCCTTTTCTCTTAGCTTTCTTTTTTATTGAATATTTTATGTATTTCCATTTCAAATATTATCCCCTTTACAAGTTTCCCCTCTAATCCCCTTCCCCCTGCTTCTATGAAGCTCCTCCTCCCACCCACCCACTCCCCTTCACTGCCCTGGCATTCCCCTACACTGGGGAATCAGGCCTTTATGGGACCAAGGGCTTCTCCTCCAATTGATGCCTGACAAGGCCATCCTCTAGTACATATACAGCTAGAGCCACGGGTCCCTCCATCTGTACTCTTTGGTTAGTGGTTTAGTCCCTGGGAGCTCTGGGAGATCAGGTTGTTCTTCCTATTGGCTTGCAAATCCCTTCAGCTCCTCAGGCCTTTCTCTACCTCCTCCATTGGAGACCCCATGCTAAGTCCAATGGTTGGTTGCATCTGCCTCTGTATTGGTCAGGCTCTGGCAAAACCTCTCAGGTGACAGGTATTACAGGCTCCTGTCACCAAGCACTTCTTGGCATCCACAATAGTGTCTACATTTGGTGACTGTATATGGGATGGATCCCCAGGTGGGATAGTCTCTGGATGGCCTTTCCTTTAGTCTCTGCTCCACACTTTGTCCCTGTATTTCCTTTAAACAAGAGCCCTTCTAGATTACAAATTTGGAGATGAGTATGTGAGCCCCTTCCCCTAACCTGGGCCTTGCCTGACCTGTGGATATGGTCTCTACAAGTTCTGCCTCCCTCTTTGTTGGACATTTCAGCTAATCTCATCCCTGTTGAGTCCTGTGAGCCTCTTGCTTTCCTGGCATCTGGGACTTGCTGGTGGCTACTTCCAGTTCTCCATCCCCCATTGCTACACACTTCTGTTCAAATTCCTGGCCCTCTGTATATCATCCCCATCTTCTCCCACACATGATTTGCTCCCCTTTCTCCCCTTCCCCCTCCCCTGTTCCTCCCAAGTCCCTCCCACCCTCTACCTCCTGTAAGTATTTTGTTTCCCCTTCTAAGAAGGACTGAAGCATCCACATTTTGGTCTTCTTTCTTCTTTAGCTTCATATGGTCTGTGAATTGTATCTTGGGTATTCCAAGATATGGGGTTAATATCCACTGATCAGTGAGTGTGTACCATGTGTACTCTTTTGTGACTGGGTTACCTCACTCAAGATGATATTTTCTAGTCCCATCCATTTGTCTAAGAATTTCATAAATTCATTGTTTTTAATAGCTGTGTAGTACTCCATTATGTAAATGTACCACATTTTCTGTATCCATTCCTCTGCTGAAGGACATCTGGGTTCTTTTCAGCTTCTGGCTATTATATATAAGGCTGCTATGAACATAGTGGGGCATGTGTCCTTGTTATATGTTGGAGAATCTTTTAGTTATATGCCCGATAGTGGTATAGCTGGGTCCCTCAGGTCTAACTTTCTGAGGAACCACCAGACTGATTTCCAGAGTGGTTGTACCTGCTTGTAATTCTTTGCCTTTCACTAAAAATAAAGTGAGTGTTTTATTAAAACAGGGTGTTGTATCATGTGAGTGTGTATGTACTTACATATGCATGTGTGAACATTTTAATCAACTTAGTCATTGAACGAATCTTTTTGATAAGTATTTAAAGAACCACTTTGACAACTATCATGATGATCTTCATTGTTGTCTGATTTCTAAGTAACTTTTAATATCTTTTTTAAAAAACTTTACTTAGTAATTCTTATTTGGTGAGATGTAAAAATAATGTTTTGATACTACGCCATTAAGAAGACTAGCAGTCTCTGGACAGTGGTGGCACATACCTTTAATCCCAGCAATCTCAAATAACCTGGACCCCTGAGATCTCTCAGACCCTGAGCCACCAACCAGGCAGCTCACACCAGGGCCCCGGCAAATATACAGCAGAGGACTGTGTGGTCTGGCCTCAGCTAGAGAAGATGAACCTAACCCTCAGAGATCTGAGGCCCCAGAGAGTGGGTAGGTCTGGTGGTGTGGGAGTAGGAGGGTGGGGACATCCTCTTGGAGATAGGGGTGGGGAGGAGGTGTGGGAGGTGGAACAATCAGAGGGTGGATTTGGAGGGGGATAAAGTCTGGACTGTAAAAAAATATTAAAAAATAAATTTTTTAAAAAGCAAATAGGATGGTTGGCTTTTAAATATGGACCGTATGTTTTTTAAGTCATTTTACGTTCAGAGAAAAGTATGTAGAAGACGCAGAAGTTTTCAAATATTACCCCACACATCTGTAGCTGCCTGAATGATCAGGATCAGTCACCAGAGAGTTACATTTGATTTAGTTGCTTATTCTACAAGGACACAACACTGTTTTTCAAAGTCTGTAGTTTAAATGAAACTCACAGTTTTTAGTGTGTTTTTGTGAAGATGGATAAATACATAATGATGGGTAGCTAGCTATCTTCACAGTATCATAGTGGATTTGTAAATTCTTAACAATTTCCTGCGTTCTGCCTCTCCTTCTCTTCCATCTTCTAACATTTGGCAAGCTTCATATTTTATTTTTGAGAGTCTTGTACCTTTGACACTGGTTTATGTGATCAGAAGCATGGAGTAACTTCACACAATAGTACAAACTTTACAAAATGCCATGTCTTCAGTATAGGTCTGAATAGCATTCTATTGTTTGGGTATACCACAATTTATATGAAAGTTTATCCGGTTACCTCCTAACAGTCATTTTGATTCTACCTAGTTATACAGTAATGAATAAAACTGCTATAGACATTCATGTGGGGATTTTATATAGGCATGAATTTTAGCTAAGCACTAAACAGTGCTATTTCTACATAATTTGGGAACAGTATATTTCGTTTTAGAAGACAACACTAAACTGTCTTGCAAAGTGATTTTATAATTTTGTGATCCACCATAATGAATGAACATTTTCATTATTCCAAATAAATATTATTCTGAGTTTCTTTGCCTAAACCAATTTTATTCTAGATTCTGACGCTAATATATGTTATGTGTATATATATATTCTTGATTTCATTTTGATTATGACATTGTTTAGAAATTTTTTTCACAAGTTTACTTGCCATGTGTATATATATGTGTATATATATATGTATATATATATATTTATATACATATGTGTGTGTGTGTGTGTGTGTGTGTGTGTGTGTCTGTGTATACCACCAAGGAGTATGTATATATATACTCTTTGGTGAGATTATTTGTCCATTTGAACCCATATTTATTTATTTATTTATTTATTTATTTATTTATTTATTTTACTTTTTCTTTTCTTTTTTTGCGGGGGGTTTCGAGACAGGGTTTCTCTGTGTAGCCCTGGCTGTCCTGGAACTCACTCTGTAGACCAGGCTGGCTTATTTTACTTTTTCACTGCTCCCCTCCCAGTCACTTCCTGTGACAATCCTTCCCTCATTTCCCTTACCCAATCTCCTCTATGTAGTTGAAGGCCCCCCTGGTTATCCTCCAACCCCGGCACATCAAGTTTTTACCAGGCTAGGTGCATCTTCTCCCACTGAGGCCTTACAAGGCATCCCAGCTAGAAGACTATAACCTACATAAAGGCAAAAGCTTTTGGGATAGCTATGGCTTCAGTTAGTTTTTCAGATCCATATGAAGACCAAGGTACACATCTATTACATACGTGCAGGAAAGGCCTAGGTCCAGCCTCTGTGTGCTCTTTGGTTGGTGGTTCAGACTCTGAAAGCCCCAAGGTTCCTGGTTAGTTAACTCTGTTGTTCTTCCTGTGGAGTTCCTATTACCTTCTGGGCTACAATCCTTCGTCCTGCTCTTCTGAAAGTAAGGCCAAGCTCCATCCACTGTTGGGCTGTGGGTGTCTACTTCTGTCTGAGTCAGCTGCTGGAGGAGCCTCTCAGAGGAAGCTCCATCCACTGTGTGGCTGTGGGTGTCTACTTCTCTCTGAGTCAGCTGCTGGGAGGAGCCTCTCAGAGGACAGCAATGTTAGGGTTTTTTCTTCCCCAGAACAAATGTTTTCTTAAGAATTAAATATAAACAAAAACAATAAAGCACATAAGAGTACATGGATTCACCATAATTTAACTCATTTGGTCTGAAATCTTAAGAAAGTTACTCTAACTACTTACCTGAGGTAGATTTGGGTTGACAATGCTTCAGGGGAACCTCTATCCATCCCAGAAATTACCTTCTAGCTTTGCTTACAGGTTCCCAAATGGTCCTCTCCAATCTCAAGTTCTCACCACAGTTAGAAGGCCTCAAGCCTGTTTTATATCCTCAAAGTTATGTTTGAGAAATAGTCCACTGTTAATTTAATTAGAGACTATAGACAATTACCAGTGAGACAGGCTGAAGGAAGGGTAAGTTACCAACTGACTAATGTCTTAAATTTTGTCTCTTCTTGGTCTGTCTACTAACTAATGAGCATCCATAATTACCTTTTTTAAAAAAACAAAAAACTACCACTGTCATACAGCCAGTATTATGTTAAGTATCACAAGTATCAAACTTTTGCTGGTGATAGACATGATTTTCCTCAAGGAGAAAAATTCATGCTGTGTGTGTATTTATTACAGTTGACATTTTTTCCTAGCACTAAAGTTATTTGTAAAAATTACTGGACCATATTGGATTAAAAAAATCTGACACAGAGCCTGGTAGTGGTGGCACATTCCTTTAATCCCAGAACTAGGGAGGCAGAGGCAGGAGGAACACTGTAAATTTGAGGCTAGCCTGGTTTTCAGAGCTAGTTCTAGGACAACCAGGGCTACATAGGAAAACCCGATCTCAAAAAATAAAAATTTTAAATAAAAATTCCAAAAAAACAAAACAAACAAGCAAAAGAAACCAAAAATGAAAGAAAAATGAAAAACAAAAACCCCCACATAATCAGTTTTCTAAAAGAAAAACACTACTGAAACCAGATTCTTTACAGAGCTAAATTCACTGGCCTTAAAATTATGATTCTTTTCCCTCACCTAATACCAGGTCAGATTCCCCTCTCTCTGCATTCTCCCAACCCTGTTCACTTTTCCTCCCAGGTCCTTGCCTCCTGTTCCTCTTGTGATTGCTTTCTTCTCCCTCCCAAACGGGACTGGGGGGTTCTCACTTGGGCACTTCAGCTTGTTGACCTTTTTTGACTTCTGTGGACTGTATCTTGGGTATTCTGTAATTCTTTTCTTTTTTTTGGCTAATGTCCAGTAATTAGTAAGTACATACCATGCATGTCCTTTTGGGACTAAGTAGTATTCCACTGTGTAAGTGAACCACATTTTCTGTATCCATTTTTCTGTCATGGGATATCTAGGTTGTTTCCAGCTTCTGACTATCACATTTAACTATGAATATAGTGGACGATGTGCCCCTGTGGCATGGTGTGGCATCTTTTGGGTATACTCCCAAGAGTTTCATAGCTGGGTCTTCAGGTAGATCTATTTCTAATTTTCTGAGGGTTGTCCAGATTGATTTCCAAAGTGGTTGTACCAGTTTGCAATCCCACCAGCAATGGAGGAGTGTTCCTTTTCCTCCACATCCTCTCCAACATGTGTTGTCAACTGAGGTTTTGATCTTAGCCATTCTGAATCTCAGGGTTGTTCTGATTTGCATTCCTCTGATCACTAAGGACTTTGAACATTTTTTTAATGTATTTCTCAGTCATTCAAGATTCCTCAGTTGTGAATTCTTGGTTTAGTTCTATACCCCATTTTTGATTGGGTTGTTTGGTTTTTTTGGTGATTAACTTCTTGAGTTCTTTATATATTTTGGATATTAGCCTTCTATTGGATATGGGGGTTAGTGAAGTGTTTTCCCAACCTGTAGGTTGCCAATTAGTCTTATTGACTATGTCCTTTGTCTTACAGAAGCTTTTCCAGTTTCATTAGGTTCCATTTATCTATTCTTGATCTTAGAGCATGAGCCATTGGAGTTAAAGTAAGGAAACAGGCTAACCTTGGGAGAGAGGAGGTTGGGGGGACCCTCCAGAATGCACCAGAGAATTGGGAGGTGAGAGACTCTCAGGACTCAAATGGCCTTAGATGAAATGCCCAACAGGGGGAGTGAGAACTTATAGAGCCCACCTCCAGCAGGAAGAAAGGACATCAAGTGAGGGATGGGGTTGCCATCTCATAGTCACAACTCTGAGCCATAATCATTGCTGTCTAAAGAATTACAGGGATGAAAATGAAGAGGAACATGAGGAAAAGAAGGTCCAGCAACAGGCCCAAAGTGGGATCCAGCTCAGGGGAGGTGGGGCAGGGCTTGACACTATTACTAAGGCCATGGAGCGCTCACAAAAAGACCCAACAAGCATCTGAAAGAGTCAGTGCAGTTATTTGTACCCAACCAATGGACAAAAGCAGCTGATCCCTGTTGTTGAATTAGGGAAGGCTGAAAGAAGCTGAGGAGAAAGGCTATTCTCTAGGAGGACCAGCAGTCTCAATTAATCTGGACCCCTGAGATCTCTCAAATACTGGACCACCAACCAGGCAGCATACAACAGCTGATATGAGGCCCCCAACACACATACGGTAGAGGACTGCTGGGTCTGTGTTCATTCAAAGATGATGCACCTAACCCTCAAGAGACTGAAGGCCCCAGAGAGTTTAGAGGTCACTTGGGGTAGAGGGTGGGGACATCAACATATAGACAGGGGTGTGGGAAGGAGGTACGGGATGTGGAATAGTCAGAGGGTAGATGAAGGTGGGCGGAATAAAATATGAAGTGTAAAAAAATTAATTTAAAAAATATAGGAGTATTTGAACAAAAAAAAAGATTATGATTCTTAAATAATTATCAGGTTGAGAGCTTACAGCCACATGTAAGGAAGCAGCAGACAAATTCATGACTCAAACACTAAGAACCCTGGAATTCAGGGGTTAACTAAACAGATAACAAAAAAGCAAAGGACTGTAATTAGTAATAAAGTAATAATAATTCTATAGAGTTTCAAATATGTAGGAATTTGATATATTTGTATGAAGTCTTTTAAGTCAAAGAAGTGTATACTAGACAGATGCTTGGGTCATGAGCTAGCCAAAGAATGTTCAAGACAACCAGTTACCCTGCTGAACTTGAAACAAATGTTTATCCTTAATCTTAGGTTAGTCTGCCAACCACTTTTCAAACATTTAGAATCCTGTATTCTAAACCAAGAATATACTGAATACTGTGTTGATTGCAATCCTTTCTATGGAATTAAACTGTGCTTTTCTTTCCTTGATAGAGCCGTATGAATCTCCCTGCTTTAACTGGGCAACAAGTCACTCGTTTAGTCTTAAGGATGGTTTGCATGTGTTGGATAGCAGCATTTTGTTTGATGCTCTATTGTACACACTTCCCCTCAGATCATGGCTAATTTTCATTTTCTTAGTAGTGTCTCTCTCATGCACGGAAGTTTACTACTAATGAAAGTTAGTTTATCAACTCTTTCATAGTTCATGTTTCTTATTCCACTAACATGCCACTCCAGACCCTAGTTTACAGTATTTCCTGTATTACCACCTTCAGAGAGGATTTTAGTTTTACATTTTGTATATTTTATGCTCCATTTTTGCTTAACTTTTATGAAGTGAGTAAGAGCTGAGTCTAAATTCCTTGGACATGCCCTGTGTTACCGGCTTTGTTCCTGTGTCCTGTTCAGGTTACAGTCTTTGGGTTCATCCTGAGCACCCTGCTTGCTCAGCGCTGTCTGTATGGTCTTTCTTCAGTGCCATGATTTCTTCATCAGCATGATTCCGCCATATCCTGAAAGCATGTAGTGTTAGTCTTGTACCTGTCTCTCCACTGCAACAAAAAAAAGTCATACTGTGTGTTTTGTCTTTCCATATGTACTTCAAAATGAATCAATCAGTAATCATAAAATAATTTTTAATTAAGAACTGAATTGAATGTATCAATTAAATTTGGAAGAATTAACAGCTTAGTAATAACGATTCATGGGATACATTATTTAATTATTTAACTTATTTTTTCAAAATTTTTCTATTTTACAGAAGGAAAATGTACATGTTCTGTCTTATATGTACATCCTAGCTTTTATTATTTGTATTTTTACCAATAAGAGAGTACAAGAGTGGATATTAGTCATGAAAGTAGATAAAAAAACATGATAGGTATAAGATTTTGAGAAAGTGAGTGGGGAGAAGGGCAAAAGAACATTGTAATATGAAAAGTAAGAGGATGTTAATTGGGTTGGTGGGTCAGAACAGGTCCAGAGGAGGCAACCTGGAGAAGGAGAAAGAGAAACAACAGAAAACAGTTTTTAAACATTGTAAGAAATCCCAATTTTTTTTATGTTAAGAAAAATATATTAAAGATTTTGCTATTTTCACATAAATAAATTCATTGCTGATGTAAAAATGGATGTGATTGCTTTTTGTAGTGTTATATGACACTATTCCTGGGAAAACATGAATAAATGTCTTCAGATAAGGAAATGACAATAGAACAAAATAAAAATATTACTAAAGTTGAACTTGATGGTGAACCAAGTAAATTTATTGGGGTTACTTACAGGAATATGGGTAATAGATTACTTATACGAGCTTAAATGACTCAAAGACATCACTAGGAGTCCACATAGCATTGGTAATGGCTCACAAAACTAAGCTTAGAGTGTACTGCACAATGTGTAGGCCACTCAAGAGGAAGAAGAGTCTCTTTCCTAGGCAACTAACATGGTTGCAGCCTGTTCCAAGCAGTTCAATTGGTTTCTGCCTCTTTGAGACAGTTTGGCTTTTCCAATAGTGTATCTTAGTAGTTCTTTCTGCTTAAATAAGCTTGCGAAGAAAGGGGACTAGTAAATCTGGTCAATTTCAGGGACTTTCTGAAACTTCTGAGTTGCTTAGTTCCTTGTGAAACATTTTGAGTCTTAAAGAGCTTCCCCACAGAACAGAATGTTTTATCTCAGGAACTTGCTGCACAAGTGGATTAAGTTTTCTAGCTGGAAACAGTTATAACTGCTTATTAGCTTTAAGAGGTTTGTTTTGTCAACTCTTTGGGATCTCTAAGAAAGAAGAAACAATGTCAAAGGTAGATTTGTTTTTAACTTTCCAGCATGCATTCATTTCCTTTTATGATTCCATTAGACAGGATCAACAGTAGAGGGTTGAAAGTACTGATGAGATGTTTTTAATTTCCCTAGGCTGTTTTTAATCTAGATAGACATAAAGCTTCAAATGTCACATTTTAACCATGACATTAGCAGTAGATGTTTAAAAAAACATAGATATTATCAAGTAGAAGAAGTTTCTACTATTCTATTTCTATTGATAATTTAGTGAGAGTTGTAATAATGAATGTATCTTGTCAAATACATTTTCTGCACATATTCATACAAGTATGTCATTTTCCTTCTTCATATTGTTGGTTTGATAGATTCATCAGTTGATTTTTCTAATGTTAAACTAGTTCTGCATATTTTGCATAAATCATTCTTGGTTGTGCTGTGTAATTCTTCTTGTACACTGATCTATTTGATTTTGTTTAGGATTTTTATAACTATTTTCATTGGAGCCTGGTCTGTGGTTTTCTTATACCATCTGCTTGGATTAGATATGAGTGTGTTTCTAGTTCATAGAATTACATAGAATGAGCTCCTCTGCTTCTATATTATGAAAGACATTGTTGAAAATTGGTTCAAACTCTTTCTTAAATTTTGATTTACCAGTGAACTCATGCCAGTCTGAATTCAACTGGGTAATTTGTATACCCACAAATGTATTCCTTAGAGAAAAGACAACCTATGTTCTATATATTCTTCCTTTAATGTACTTCTCATTTTATTTGAATTACTGTTTAATGTTTATGATGGTTAGGCTATAAGTTTTATTTTCTTCTCATTGGCTTTATGATATTAGGCATTCAAGATTTAGCTGGTTACACCATTTTCTTTATCTGAAAGGTTTATTAGAAAGCATGTTATCTGATATGTTTATTAGCCTTGAGAGTGAAGCTCTATGATGGAAATTGTTTTAAGAAAGTATTCTAAACGAAAGTTCAATTTCCTTAGCAGAACTAGACAAATGAATGTTCAAGTTTATGCTTAGGTTGACTTTTAACATTTGTTTTAAAGTAATTTTTATTTCACCTAGTGATGTATATTTGAAATATTAGGTGATAATGTCGTAGTTTTTAAAATCTATAAAATTTTCATAATATTTTTAATATTTCTAATATTTTTAAAATCTTACATTCAAGAATTGCAATTATTTTACAAAGAGGCAAATTTGGCTTTTGCACTCTTTTCCCATATCTATGTATCAATTTACCACAACTTGGTGCCTTAAAACAGCACACATTTGTCTTATAGTTCTGGGGGTGAAATCCCAAGTGCAAGTGCGGCTCCTGGGCTGACTCTCCATGTCTGTCACTGTACACCCTCTAGAAGTTGTGAGGGGTTGCCTTTTACATTTCCTTGAGTTGTGGGTTTTTTTTTTTTTTTTGGCTGGTAGCCTCTTCCTCTAGCTTCACAGCCAAAAGCACAGCACCTTGCATCAGTTGTCATGTTGCCTTCTGTCTCTGTAGTCAAATATTCCTGCTTCCCTCTTACAAGACATTTGTAATTGCGTTTAGGAACCACCAAGATAATCTAGAAGAATCTGCATTTTCTCAAAACACTTTTTTTGTATGCAGCCAGAAACGGGACAGCTGGATCATATGGCAGATGTATTTTTAGCTCTTTGGAGGAACCTCCATGCTGCTCTCCATAACGGCTGTGCTCATTTCCATTCTCAACAGCAATATGGGAGCTTTTCTTTTCTCTGTATCCTAACCAGCACTTGTTATGTTTTGTGGTTTTGATAATAACTATTCTAACTAGGGTGAGATGACCTCTGCTTGTGGTTTTGATTTCCATATCCCTAATGGCTACTGATGCTGAAGGTTTTTTTCATATACTTATGGGTTATTTGTAATTCTTAGAAATGCCAATCCAGGTTCTTCTCATTTTAGGGTGGATTATTTTGTTATTGCTGACTGTTGAAATTCCTTTGCTATTACTCCCTTGTCTCATGACTAATTTGTAAGTCCTTTCTCCTCTGAAGGAGTCTGTCTGTCTGCTGGTTGGTCTCCTCTGAAGGAGTCTGTTGTCTGCTGCATGGTCCTATTTTGATGTATACCATTTCTCCATATTTGCACTTACCTTCTTTACTTTGTTATTTTGTGCTTTGGGGTTTTATTATCTCTTTTCTCTCACCTCTTTTGATAGATAATTAAGTAATTGATCTGGAGGTTTTGAAATTTGTACTATATGAATTCATGTAAGGCTTTAATGTCCATTGGAAATATTTGTAGCTGTATTTAATAAGCTTATTATATAGCGTTTTCATTATGGTCTAGTTTTCTTTTGTTAGTATAGATGATAATTTTATATGAAACTCAGTAATATTTGTCATCCATTGATAAGTGTTGAGCTGTGTTCTGAAACATGTAGGTGTTCTTTGACTTAAATATCACCCATCTCCTATTAATACTTGCAAATTGACAATGTTGTAAACAAAATAATGTTTTATATCGAATAATTCCCCATTTGCCATTTTAATTTCTAGTGTTTTAATTAGCTGCTGCAAATCATGCTACAACAGTGTTGCTTTTTCATGACTTCTTGGCAAGAGATAGAGACCCCCATTCATATACCTATTTAGGACATTGTTAAATATTCATATTAGCAGTTATAACTCTTGTACTATTCCTAACATATAAATTATAGATATGTATGTATTGAAAAGGCAATATATACAATCTCTGGGAGTATCCATCACATCCACACAGATTATGGCAATGCTATGCACCGGTGACCCTTTCAGATTACTAATGCACTTCCCACTATACCGTGGCCACTTACCTTTGCTATTATAGGGCAGACAAACTAAGGAAGTTACAACTTCTCAGAATCATAAGAAAAAATTATACCATATATTGATAGCCTAGAAAAGCAAAACAAAAAATACACATGCATTTTTGCTGAATGTGGATCAGTTTGGTATCATCTAATATCAAAAATCTACATGTTAAAACCATCTTAGATGAGGGACTATATGTTTAGAGATGATAGTCTAAATCATATCAAAGTTTGCATTGATATTCTACTCTGAAATGTCTAGTAACCTCCTTTAAGGTTATGTACAGGCATTATCCATAGCATGAAGTTCAAAGCTATTAAATGAATCTTCCAGGACATTTCTCTATGACAGAGGCCAAGAGTATATGGCAAAAGTTTACTATTTTACTAAAAATAGCTTTTGCATAATTTTATTAATCTTTTTATTCTAGATATATTGCTTTGTTTTTATTCTTTCTTTTCTTTATGAGTTATACTATAAGCTTGTTGTGCTCCTATTCAAAGTAATCAAAGCTAATCATGTCAATATCCACCATTAATTTCATCTCTTTCTTCAAATTTCTTTAAACTTGTTTTGATTGTCATTTTTTTGGGGGGGGATGATAACCATCTTAATAATTTTTAGTCATTTTATTTTTGCATACATACATATCCAATCAGTATCCCTTTAGGTTTATCTTTGGCTACATAACTCATGTTTCTATCTACTACTCATTAATATTCAATTTCAAACACTGTCCAGTCTTTGTTGTTTAATTATTCAATCTATAATATACTTAAAAGTACTTAAATTAAAAAACCCTGTGATTTGGCTATTTGTTGTTTAATTTCAAAAATGCAATTTTATTTAAGAAGATTTGATTGCTAGTTCATACAAATAATGTTGACTTTCTTTATCTGTATTCAGTGTTTGAAGTGTACACATCAATCAGAAGGTGAAAATTCAGACTACAGTTTCTGTGGTGACCAGTTTGCCTCTCATTTACTTCACTCAACAGGTCTAGCCCTTACAGTTCCAACTCAAACTGGACTTGGTGTTCTGCATATTTGCTTCAAGTAATGAGGAAACTATAATCTCCAAGGCCAAGCACTCCTCTTTGTCTCACCTCTCTTTTGTACAGGCTAGAAGTTCTGAGTGTCTGCTCCCATCCTGCAAACTTGAGAAAATTCATTACTTTCTTGTTAGCTGTGTGAGGGATAAAAATATTTAAAGTTCCTTTTTTGCTAGTATCCAATGTGAAGTTAGTTCAAAATTCTCTCTGGTGGAAAATAAGTTCATTCATTTGATTCAAGATGGAAATTCACTTGATTCTGTATCACTTATCGAATAGTCCAGCCTTTGTGCACTGATCACAATAATGCTTCCCAAGTCCAGAATCCATGTTTAAGCATGAGAAACTGTTTTTATTGTTCTATACTTTCTTACTTCAATGACATATTTTTCTTATTTCTGGTAATAAATACATAGTAGAGTCAACCTTTGTTTATTCATTCTTCTTTGTATTCAATACAGAAATTGATGCTGTGTATTGGAATTCCTTGAACTGATATGATAATTTGAGAGTTGACTTTTTAAAGTATTTAACCTATCTACCCACAGCCATCTTATATTCCTTGATATATTTTATATTGTTCTATCATTCAAGTTCTCCAGATTTAAAATTATATTGTTTCTCTGTGTAAAGGTATCTTAAAGCAGTCATTTGTAGAATTAAAGATCTATGTAATTTCTTACTCTGTTGTAGAGATTATGTGAAAGCTTGAGTTTTCTAGTTCTGTGTTGCCTTTATATATGATGGAGCTAAATTTTTAGCATAGTGAGTTCAGAGTCAAATCAGATAAATTTACTTATTACTTTTAATTGTTACCCGTGAATTATTTGAATTTTCTTTATACATGCTCATATTTTTCAAGACAGGGAATTTTGCTTGTGAATAGGCCATAAGATCATTACTTTTTTCTCCTTTTCCCACAGGTGTCTTATGAAAAGAAGTGGTGTGAGGATCCTCAGCTCACTGCTGAAAGCCTGGAGCCCTTGCAGTATTCACCTTCCCTGTGTTTTCTAGCTATGACCTTTCAAGAGGAAAAAGCCTATTTCTCCTCCAAGTATTCTAAGACTATTGATCATGATTAAATTATTTTTATATCAGTAATGTGGTCATAGAAATGACATGGATTTCTTTTTTATTATAAACACTTTACCTGGAATTAGCATGATTTTTTGTGTTACCTTCCTTATATATTTATGAACTAATTTTGTATAATAATTGTTTTAAATGATTTCATCTATGGTTATGAGTGATACTGAAATAATTTTCTATCACCCCATGGTGGCTTTGGAGAAGAACCTCTTTTTCTTTTGTCTTGATATATTTCTCCTGGGAAGTAGATATTAAATATCTGATTTCTTCATTTACTTTATTACTTTTACTTGGTCTAAATATTTAGATTAATATTTTAGTTGAATACCTTTACTTTAAAATGTTCATGTGTGTTTCCTCTAATGGGCTAAATTTCAGACTATATAGCCTACACATTATGGTACAACCCTTCTACATCCCTATTGTGGCTCCAGCTCAGCAAATCGAAGTATGTGAAAATAAAATTTGGATACATCTAAGTAAAATTCTGTTCAGACCTGGACATATGGAGTTCGAGTATCTTTTAGAAATGACGATGCATTATTCTCAGTTTTTTTCTACCATTTAAAAATAATGCAAGTCACCAGAGACTGTATATGTAAAAA
>JADRCD010207541.1:2412-13583 GCA_019843815.1 Montemys delectorum
GGTGCCAAGAGGCTTTTAGTTCCTTTGCTTTGACTAAAAAGTCCTCACTTCTTGGTATTTTTGGTTGTTGGAAGATTTTCAGTCTCTGTTCTCTATACAATGACGATTGGTGGTCCTGTTTACATTTCCTCCAGTGTCCTCCATCTTGGCCTGCCTGTCTTTCCCCACTTTATTTTTTATTTTATGTACTTATATATGTATTTATTTATTTATTTATTTTGGAGACAGGGTTTCTCTGTATAGCCCTGGCTGTCTTGGAACTCACTCTGTAGACCAGGCTGGCCTCGAACTCAGAAATCCGCCTGCCTCTGCCTCCCACGTGCTGGGATTAAAGGCGTGTGCCACCACCGCCCAGCCTTTCCCCACTTTATTGACCCTCCTCTAGGGAAGGGCTCATGTTGGCCTCCTGGTCCCTGCATCTACTGCTCAGCAAGCATCTCCATACAGTTGGCCCTAAGTGACTACTCTAACTTACCCTTGCCATGTCTCTCTCATCTGATTGGTCCTGTTATGGTAAGAATGACATCATGTACCCAGAGCTATCCAAATGGGAACCCAAGAGAGTCACCTTTGACACTGCCCTGCTCTTATTTCCTGGGAGTACCTATTAAGATGCTACTGTCTCTTCTCTCAAATGCTGGCTCTAGAAAATTTTAATCTATGTGCCCCCCCCCCCCCATACATGGGTACCACCTCCACTTGGACACATCTCAAGTCATGCAATCCATTATAGTAAATCTCTTCATCTCCAGCTGCTGTGAAGTGGGTCTCTACCCCACAATTTGCCATATGACCACTCTGAAATTGCCCTATGTCCCCCATGCATCTTAAAACTGGCTTAAAAGCTCTACATGCTGAGTCCAGCTGCTGGGTTCACTCTTGAATCAGCCTGCTCCTTTCTTCTCCAGCTGGGCGCTGATTCTTGCTGGCTTATCATTGTCTGGCAGGTTGTACACAAAACCAACAGAGACCCAGTTCTGGATCTGCCAGCTCGGACCCCCAGTCACCTTTACCCTCAACCTGCTTCTACTGTTCTTTGAGCTTGGGTTGGCTCTGGGCCATGTTGTTGCTTTTCTGACAGGGGAAGGGGCTTGTTCTGACACTACTTGCTCACATCTCTACAACATTAACACATGATATTCACAAAGCTGAGCCCCAGGTCCCTTCCCTAGCAGCCCTTCACTTCTTCCTAGGATAATGTTCCAACAGCCTCCTCTCTCTCTCTCTCTCTCTCTCTCTCTCTCTCTCTCTCTCTCTCTCTCTCACACACACACACACACACACACACACACACACACACACACACACATCCAATGGGTTCTTACTTCTAAAGCTTCCTGACATGAGTGTTACCCTCTGTAACATTATCAACACTTTCTTTTAATTTTCTCTTATTATTTTATTAGGTGTGGGTGTTTTGGCTGCGTGTATGGGCATGGAAGAACACCATAGTGCTCATGGAGGTCAGAAGAGGGCATAAGATCCCCTGGCACTGGAGTTACAGACAGTTGTGAATCACCATGTGGGAACTGAACCTGGGTCCTCTGGGATAGCAGTTGGTGCTCTTAACCACTGAACCATCTCTCCAGTCCCTTTCCATGTTCTTCTATTGCTCAAGCCTTCTCTGACCTGGAATACTCTTTTTTTGAATGAGGTCTCATTTGTGACTCAAGTTTCTTCTTCATAGTACTTGCTATATAGCTTAGGCTAACCTTGAACGCATGGTGATCCTTCTGTCTCTGCCTTCCAGGTACTGGAATTATAGGTGTGCACTACCATGCCAGGCAAGATTTCAGTGCCTTGCAATGTGAGTGTATGAAGACTACTGGTATTCCTTTAGCTACATAAATAAATCTGACATAAGTAGACTCACAGTGTATTCTAGTCTAGCTACATCTGCAATTGTCTGCTCCCTTGTTTTATTTGTTACATAGGACCTTAAAAAGGAACAGAAATGTAATTTGAATTTGTTTGGGGGTGTACGTGGATCAGTGGTAGAATGCTTGCATAGCTTGCCAAAGGCCCTACATTTGATTCCTAGCACCATTAAAAAAACAAAAACAAAAACAAAACAAAGCAAAACAAAAAAACCTGTCTAGAGAAAAGTTTTGTGTGAATACCAGAGCTGGCCCAGGCAGGCTGGGTCTGATGCCATTCCTGTGTTGATCCACTGGGATTAAGTGTCAGAGAAGCATCTATGGTGGCCATAGAGATGACCAGGGAGGCAGGGAAGAGGAGGACAGATTCCCAGAAGGAGGGAGGGTGTGGGTGTGGTTTCTGGGCAGACGGAACCATTCCTGTCCACTACCCCTGCACCTGCCTAGGACTCTGATCAGACCTGTTCCTCCTGGCCCACGTCTCACCCATGACTCAGGCTGTTCCTTAATCAGACAGTGCTCCACTTCCAAGCCGTCTCCCTCTTCTCTCCAGCCGTGCAGCGTGCCTGTTGCTCCGCCTACACAGCCCCCATTGCTGATCTGCTCCTTCTAGTGAGTGGGCACCTGTTCTTTGTGGGGACTACTTCTCGGGGGCTGCCAATCCATTTTCTTCCTCAGAATCCTTCTCATGAGAGAAAACGTGCCTGAGACCCTAGATGTGCAACATTGACAGCAGCTGTCAAGATATCTCCTGGTTTCTCCTTAGCCATCCTGCCTGTCTCATGAGCTTCCTTTGTGGCTGTTTTGTGAGCCCCCAACCAAAAGGGATGCTTGTTGCTTTCTACCATTCTGATTTTCTTCCTTGTATGATTCCTGGGTGAGTGACTGTCAGTTTATCTTCATTTGTCCAGCCATCATTCGTCACGATTCAAGGCCCCAAGGTCAATCCCTAGCACCACATGAAACCAAGTGTGTCAGTGCACACCTGAAACCCAGCTCTCAGAGGACCAGAAGCAGGAGGACCAGAAACTTTATAGCAAAGCCTAGTCTCCAAAATGTATTTATTTTATTTTATATGTATGAGTGTTCAGTCTGCTTGTATGTATATGCACCACACAGTGCCTGAAGAAGCCCAGAAAAAGGTATTGGATACCCATGTACTTTAGTTATGAGTAGTTGAGCCACCCCATAGATTCTGGGTACCAAACCCAGGTCCTCTGTGAGAGCAGCAAGTGCTCTTCACCACAGAACCATCTTTCTAGTCCCTTCCTAGTTTTGGTTTTGGGACAAGGTCTCCTGGAGCAGATGCTGGGCTGGGCTTTGCTATGTCATGAAGGATGATCTTAAGCTGCTGATCCTCTTGCTTCCACCCTCCAAGAGCCAGGATTTCAGGTGTGCACTGACACACTTGGTTTCATGAGGTGCTGGGATTGACCTCGGGGCCTTGTGCATGTGAGGCAGGCACACTGCCAACTGAGCTACATCCTCAGCCCAAGTTCTTGTGTGTATGTGTGTGTGTGTGTGTGTGTGTGTGTGTGTGTGTTTTGTTTGGGTTTTTCGCCCCCTGGAGTGAGAACTGTGTTTTGTAACTTGGAACCCAAACCTTATAAGTCTCCCTGCCTTCCAACAGAGCCTGGCCAGGAATTTGTCCAACCAGGGCTGCCCTTACTTCCAGCTGAGGCCAAGGCCTCTCTTTCTAGCACTGGGTCACAGAGAGGCTGTGCCTGAGTTCTACAGTGCTCACCCCGGCCCTGCAGGTGTGTGTTTTCTCTCAGCTCCACTTGCAGTGGAGGGCAGGCACTCTGCCATGGCACCTGGTGGATCCGCTTCTAGGCTAAGTTGTCCCCTAACAGGCAGGAACACTCCTCTTTACTATGACTCTATGACAGAGAGGGTGGTCTTACCAATAGAAATGTGCTGTCTCACAGGACTTCTGGAGGCTGGCTGCTAGAGACTGAGATGGCTGACAGCTCAGTGGGTTCCTCTCAGAGGCAATGACCTTACTCAGTTGCATACTTCTCATGAAGGGCCCAGCACTTTCATGCACTTTGGCTATCAAACAGAACTCTACCTTTACCCTCACGTGGATGCTGTGTGTGGTCTGTCTGTCTGTCTGTCTGTCTGTCTGTCTGTCTATCTGTCTATCTGTCAGTCTGTCTGCCCATTTGCCTTCTTTTTCACAAGGACACAGTCATAGTAGATTAATCCCAGCCCACATGACCTCATTTTAACTTGGTCATCTGCAGAGACTGTTTCCAAATAAGGCCACAGTCACAGGGCCTGGGAATTAGGGTTTCGCTCCATGCCAGCATGCTTCATGCCACTCTTTCCTCCTGTAGTCCTGTGGTATGCTGTGTGTCCTCCTGAATCCACACCTCAGCACCACTGTGCTTGGGTCTAGGAACTTTTTCCCATCTGTTCCCTCAGTAGCTTTCTTCTCTCTGGGCTGAAACCATGGGCTGAAATCAAACCATGCTGCGAAACCCACCTGGGCCCAGTGTGCAGACTAAATGCCACCTCTTCTCCCCACGGAAAAGCTTTCCCACCCCCATGTGACCACAGCCTTCCAAACTCCTTGTCACATCTGGCTCAGTTCCCTCTTTTAGGATTTGCTCTTGTCTGCCTGACATGGATATTGACATACTGGGGCCAGTCTCATCTACCTTGTAGATAGTGACCAGCTGTGCCAGCCCCATCTACATCATTTGCCAAGTGGAATGCTAACAGTAGCAAAAAGTACAGGAACACTTAGCATATCCAGGAAATAAAGGGGAGAAAATGCCTTGGCTAGTACCTAGGACTAGCCCAGCTTTGGTCATCCATTCAATGTGAGCTGTTTAGTGCAGATGTTCTGCATATCAGACACTCTCCTTGGCCCTGTGAACACAAACTTCACACAGAACACTGCTCGCAGACTTGTCTGTATGGATCATCAGAATGTTTGCATGAACAGTGGCACTGGAACCCAGCATGGCCCAGCAACACCACATATGTAAAGGAAAGGGAAATTCTGAGCTTGAATTCATTTACCCTCTGCATCTCCGGGTGAAGGTCCCTCTTACTTCCTGGGTGGTAGCACAGGCTGCCTTGTAATGTTAGATACATGACTCCCAGTAGCCCTGGCTTCGCACTTAGCTCTACCACTCTGGATATTGACATACTGGGGCCAGCCTCATCTACCTTGTAGATAGTGACTAGCGGTGCCAGCCCCATCTACATCATTTGCCAAATGGAATGCTAACAGTAGCAAAAATACAGGATCACTTAGCATACCCAGGATATAATGGGGAGAAAACACCTTGGCTAGTACCTAGGACTTAGGTCTTTGGTAAACACGAATCATTCCCAGTGCCAGTGAACACATACATAGGATCTCAGTACTGGGGAGGTGGAGGAAAGATGATTTGGGGTTCAAGGCCAGCCTAGGCTACATAGAAAATACAAGGCCAACTCTTTCTCAAACAAAGCAACAAACAAAACTAACAAGGAATAAAAACAAAACAAAGGGATCCTTTAGGATACTCTGGTTTGCAGGTCTCTGTCTTTTGGAAGGTAGGAGTGGAGAGGGAGGAAGAACACCTGAGCAGGTGGAGCAGCTTGTGTACAGGCGACCTCAGTAGGCGGGTGGGTGAGCTGGGAGGAGACACACACAGGAGAAGACAGCACAAGGGGGGTGGGGTGGGGCTGGGAAGGTGTGGATCCTGGTCTGTTTCACTGCAAGTGCAGCTTTCTCACCTCTCCTATCCTGGAGCTTGTCACTGCTGATTGAAATGAATGTAACATTTGGGTCCAATTCCCTCCAGGGTCAAACTCTCTCTTAAGCTGGGAAAGTGTGAGCCAGCAGTAATGTTCAACAAGCTCAGGCCAGAGAGATGCAGGGCAGAGGTATTGCTGGAGGCCCTAGAGCTGCAGGGGAAGTGGGTGAGGCTCAGCTGAGTAGTGGGGCTCTGGCTGTCTGCAAATCCTGTCGCTTTCAAGTCCCTGTCCTCCTCCGAACCGACAGCTGGGCTGTGTGGAGGCTGGCTGGCTGCGCCTTAGGACCCTTTTCTGGAGTTCAGACTCCAGCTGCCGCTTCAGTCGAAGAGGTGAGAGTGCCTGGAGCCCCTCAGCCTGAGCAGGGAGGCCTGGAAGGTTGCCATTGAGAGCTGGAAGGGCTCCAACACTGCAGCTCTTTGCTGTGCATTTCCTCTTTCTCAAGCCTCTGACTCAAAGTCCCGGAGGCCCTGTGGCAAGCAGCAATCATCCTGAGTCATGTGGCCACAACCCTCTCACCTGAGCTCTCATCTGAAAGAACCCAAGCTGGTTTCTAACCACACCCCTTCCAGCAGGACAGAACTCTGTGCCAAGGTCACAGGGCAAGCCGGTGGTCAGAGGGCACATCCATTTGTTCATCCCCACTTAAGAAAACCTGGGGATAATGGGCGCTTGTGTCCTGGGTGGCTTGCTGGTGTTTGCTTGAGAACTTGTCTTGGAAAATACAGACTCCAATTTAACCTTGATTTTTTTGAAAAAGAAAGACCCTCGATTCCCCCCCCACACCAGATCCAATTGATTTTATCAAGACATGATAATTTTGCACAGTATGGTGCTAATCATAATATGTCAGACCTGGTAGTAAACTCCAACTACTGGAGAGGTTGAGGAAGGAGGACCTCAAGGCTTGCCGCTGCTCCTCTGAGCTTAAGAGCAGGCTAGACAACTGCATGAGAAACTCTGTCTCATAAAGGGACAGGGGTGGGGGGCTGCTGAGATGGCTCAGCAGGTAAACACACTTCATGGTGGAAGAAGAGAACTTGCTGCTGTAAGTGGCTCAGGCCTAACCCCTGTATCCATATCCTCACACCAAAATAAATAAATGGAAAAATTATCTTCAAAATAATTTTTCAATGGCAAAATGCTGCCTAACAAGTTTGCCATTAACAAACTTCAATCAGTGTCTAGCTTTAATCAATGTCCAATGCTACCAAATAAATAGAAATAAATATTTAGAACTGACACGTCTATTCTCTTTTGCTGGAGTTTCCCCCTAAATGTTCCTTTGCCCTCCACTTTGTCCCTGGCCTAGCTGAGCTGGCACCTGGCCAGCTCTGGCATTCCCTGGGAGTTTTCTATCAATTTTGTATGGTCTGAACCCTAATCTAGAAATAAGGTAGGAAGCAAACAGTAGATTCTTCTGTTCCTGGCCATCCATAGCTCTGTGGCCTCTGGGCCTTTGGTCCTTTCCATTGTTTATCACTTAATGGTGATTCTTACCCATCTGCTCAGTGTAGGTGTGGGGTCTGCTGAGATAGTGTGTGGTCCTCTGGGCTCATGAGGAGCTCATCAAGCAGAAGCTTGGCCTTACAGATGGCAAACTTACCAGTAAAGTGTGTCTGGCTAGAGATGAGTGTGAGATTGTAGTAAAACCACAAAACCAGACCACTTCTTGGTGGAAAGGAAAAGCTAATCCAAACTGTCAAGGCTATCTCTCCTGGGTCACAGAGGAGATCCAAGGGGCATGGAAGTCTTGCCAGTTTTAAAGAGAGCAGATAGCTGCCAGGAGAGAGCCTGCTAGCTGGAACTATGTGGGGATGATCTGAGCCTTTGATCTGTTGCAAGCTTATTGGGTTAATAGAGAACTAGAAGCCTTTTCTGGAGGTAGGGAGCTGGAGGGGGCTGGAGGGAGCTGGAGGGGGCTGGGGGGAGCTGGAGGGAGCTGGGGGGAGCTGGAGGGAGCTGGAGGGGACTGGAGGGGGCTGGAGTTGGAGGGGGAAGATAAGAAAGTAATGACTTTTCCTGAGAAAGAGAAACCAATGTACAAGGTTTCTAGGAATGCTGAACTTCAGTATAATCCTTCCGTTTGCCTGGTCAGAGTCCATCCTGAGCTATGTCCAGACTGACATTTTAGGGGTTGGCCTAGCATTCCAGCCTTTTGTTGAGGATAAGGGACATCGATAATCTCTAGCTTCTTTGAGCTGGGCAAGATGATGTTGCTGGGTTTTCAGGAAGGCTGAACTGTCAGTCAAAGTTGATGTGTGTGTGTGTGTGGGGGGGGACTTAGGTCTGCGATGGCAGGAGAGCTAGGGAAATTCTGTCAGAAGCTTCTGTTTTACTGGCTGGTGGGTAAATTTCACTAATTCTATCCTGAAGAAACCTGAAGAGACAGGGAAGAATCGTTACTATAAGAAGTGTAGTTCCAGGACAGCCAGGACTACACAGAGAAACCCTGTCTCGAAAAACCCAAAAAAAAAAAAAAAAAAAAAAAAAGAAGTGTAGATATTAGTTGACCCAGGTTGGGGAGGAGTCAGGGACCCAAGGAAGACAAACAGAGAGAGGCCTGCTTTGGAGTTGGCCCCTAGAAGCTCTAGTTTGTAATCTAGTTCACTGAAGTTTTTAATCCTCTCTTCTACTTGGCTGGATTCATTCACACAGCAGCAACACTCTTCCATGAGGAAGAGGCAAAGGCCTCCCTTTTCAGCATCAGCAAGCCCAAGACTCTGGGTTTGCAGGCCCACAGAAGCAGGGGGACATGAGCTGGCTTCTCTGTAGTTGCCTGGCGGAGGGAATACTACTCCTGGATAGTGTCTGGTATCTGGGTAGAAGTTTGCTGAGATAGATACAGGCTATGACCCAATCTGCCTGTGGTCAAGCCTGTAGGAGCTGGTGAGGCTGCCAGACTAACTCTAGCCATGACTGGGAGAGCCAACGGCCCATCAGTTCCTGTGCGTGACTTGGAGGAGGTTGTAGAACTCCCCTTTGGTGTCTAGAGTGAGTTGGGGAAGTGACAGAATGGGGAAGCAAGGACCACGAGTGGATTGTCTCCACAGTGGGAGAGTCTGATTGGCACCAGAGGAGAGTTCTTTCCAGGGTGAGTAAGTTCCCGAAATTGAGATGTTAGTTTGTGCTGAGGAAGGGCAGGGCTGGAAGGAGCTGTCAAAGATGCAGTCCCCTGGTGTCTGCAGAGAGTGGAGTGGTACCAGACAGGAGGGGAAGGGTGTGCGAGTCACAGAGGATGGAGGTTAGGGCTATGAGGGTAAGAGGAATAGCCCCACAAGGGGTTGTAGCAGGGAGCACAAAGAAAGTGTGTGGATGAGTCGTGAGACCCATTGTTTCTGCTTAAGTGTGGAAAAGACACAGGAATTCATTTAGAGCAGCTGTCCAGAAGGCTGGGTTGACGGGGGTCTCTGGCAGATTAGCCTGCAGGACAGATTCAGGTTTTCTAATAACTCAGCCACACCATTTGTAAAGGCGGTTGGTGCTTTCTCAAGGATTCTAAAAATTGTCACCAGTCCTCTAGGAGATGGACTAGCCCACAGAATATAGATGTAGATATGTCCCATGACTTCTTGGACCCATTTTTCATCCCAGGGGCCTGGAATTGAAATGGTGACCCATGGTGGAGCTGTTGAAGCTGCATGCCCCGTCCTGGTTCAGAGTAATGGTACCTATTGCTCCAATGTGGGCACCCACTCCAGGAGAGATCACCCATATAAGCTGGGTTTGTTTAGTCTTGGGGGAGACAAAAGTACCTGGGATTGTTGTGGGGATTGAAGCTGGCTTGTTCATTACCACAGCTGTGGGATCATGCTGCCTGGGAATCAGAAGTCAGATCGACCATGTCAGAGAGGCAACAGGAGGCTGGACAGAAGAGGGAAACCTATCATTTACTAGATTAAGTAGCAAATATCTGGATTTCCAAGCTTGTTGAGTTGCCTGGGGGAGGTACGGAGGACAGAGAGAGCCCATCCTCAGGGACAGACATAGGCAGGAGAGCTTACATTTTAGAGGTCCAGTTGAGAGCAGGAGTATTTATCACCCAGGTCTGGAACCTATTTGAGCTGTGACAGATGGATTCAAGAGATTTTTTTTTGGAGCTTAGCCACTGTTGGTGTATTGAGGATGATCAACTCAAAACCCGCCCAGCAGAGGTAGCGGGCCTGTGGTGAGAGGCTTTCAAACAAACTCAACCTTCTGTAAAATGGTTTGGGTGATAGGGTGGAGGGCTGAGGTAGAACACCATCAGTGTGTTCCCAGAAAAGGTGTCTTAAGAGAGAGAAAGAAGGTAGGTAGTCACATAGTGGGGCGGATTCCAGAGAAGAAAAGGAGGGTTGTACATTTACCCAAAGGGTTGGGGGAGGAAGGGCCCTGGGCGTGGCCTGAAAATGAGGAAGTTGAGAAGGAAGAGTTGTCCATTAGCCCTTCCGACCTCCCCTGAGGACTTGTGGGGGGGGTGCCCCTGTGCCCCCGTGGTCCTTGGAGCTAACTGACTGACTTTAGAGATGAATGCCAGCCCATTTTCTAAATGTATGGATCTAGGAAGTCCAAACTGTTATTCCTGAGGTGAGAGCAGACCACTTCTGCAGTCACAGCTGTATTAGGAAGAGCGTTACCCTCCCTGAGAAAGTGTCCGCCACAGGAGGAAGGTCTTCATGCCTCTGGTTAGGAGGCACGTGTATGAAATCTATCTGACAGTCCTCCCCTGGAAGATCACTCCAAAACTGATGTGGGGATGTTTGAGTTCAGGTGGAACATCTGCTGGATGATGGCCATAAGGAGGGTGGGAGAAGACAGGTAGGTTAGAGGGAGCAGTAGAGAGGCGGGGCCGCAGTGTGAGAGGACTTGTGAATAGCTGTTAGGAAGGGCTTTGCTCAAGCATCAGAGGGACAGTGCCTGCCATGTAGAAGAAGTCAGCCCTGAGGGCCCATGACAGCTCCCACAGCCTGGTGGGCCTGTCTTCGGGATTCAGGGTAGGTAGAAGTTAGGCTTAGAGGAGCCAAAAGGATGGAGAAAGGGTGGTAAGCATGCTGATTGGCCTCTTTATTGGCTTTATCTTTGGGAGGGACTTGCAAGGTGAATGACTGCCACATGCTTGGAAGAATCAGCGGCTTCTAGCAGCTTTAGAATCAGAGGCCCATTGGTAACCAGAATGCATTTGGTGGTGAGAAAGCCCCTCTCCTATCCTGCCAATGGAGCATGGTGTGTAGAATGTAAAAAGCATACTTAGGATCTGTATGTGTATTGATGATTCTGTCTCCTGCTAAGGTGATGGCGCCGCCTTCTGAGTAGTGGTTAGTGCCTGGTGGTAAGGGCAGACAGACTCTACCACACGCTCAGAGGAGGCTGTGGCGTAGTCAGCTTGGGAGGAGCCAGTGGAGTTGAGAGATTGGCAAATGAAACAAAGAAACAAAAAGGCCAGGCAGTGGTGGTGCACGCCTTTAATCCCAGCACTTGGGAGGCAGAGGCAGGTGGATTTCTGAGTTTGAGGCCAGCCTAGTCTACAGAATGAGAGTTCCCAGGACAGCCAGGGCTACACAG
>JADRCD010207542.1:0-25819 GCA_019843815.1 Montemys delectorum
TCTAGTTAATATGTTTACCGAAACAACTAAAATTGGCTAATTATTTTGCTACTTAGCATTTCACAGAGTTAATGTTCAGATCTAGAGAGTGCAACTGAATGTGGTGTTCTGTGCTCTAGTCTGAGTTTTAGCCAGTGGTGTGTGTGGCTAAGTGTTAACAGAGCTGCCTGTTTCCTTCAGCTTTCTTCGCAGAAGGTGGTGCCATGGGTGTCCATCTTGAAGTCACTGCCACTTTGGGCAATTGTAGTAGCACATTTCTCCTATAACTGGACCTTTTACACCTTATTGACATTATTGCCGACTTATATGAAAGAAATCCTAAGGTTCAACGTTCAAGAGGTAAGAGGACATAACTCTCTGCTCTAGACTGTATTTTCAGAGCCAAACACACAATTCCTTTTCACCTTTATCAAATTCAGTCATCTTTCTTCTGTGCTTGCTAGTTTTTATGTCTGCTTGTCACAAGCTAAGTCCTTTGAGAGACAAGAACCTCCATTGAGAAAGTGCCTGCATAAGATCAGGCTGTAGGCAAACCTGCTGTGGAGCATTTTCTTAATTAATGATTGATGCGAGGAGGGACGAGCCAGTTGTGAGTGAGGCCATCTGGGAATGGCAGCCCTGGGTTTTATAAGAAAGCCAAGCGAGCAACCCCCCGGGGAGCAAGCCAGGAAGCAGTACCCCTCCGTGGCCTCTGCATCAGCTCCCTCGTGCAGGGTCCCACCTGGTTTGAGCTCCTGCCTCAGCTTCCCTGAGTGAGTGGACTGTGATTCCCAGAGCCTCACCACTGCTGTGGTGAGGCTAAGACATCTGTCTTTTGTGTTCTGCTGTACTGAAGGATTTTTCCTGTTGTTTGCTTTTCCTCTTTGTTTTGTTGTTGCTTTAATTTTTATTTGTTTGTTTGTTTTTGTTTGTTTGAGGCAGGGTTTCTTTTTGTAGCTCTAGCTGTTCAGGAACTCACTCAGTAGACCAGACTGACCTTGAACTCACGGAGATCCACCTTCCTCTGCCTCTGGAGTGTTGGGATTAAAGGCATGTGCCACCACCAGGGCCTAGCTTGCTATACAAAGTTTTCTCCTGGTGTGTTTGTGTGTGTGTGTGTGTGTGTGTGTGTGAGAGAGAGAGAGAGAGAGAGAGAGAGATCTCACTGAATGATAAATCTGGAGCTGCATAGAAATGAAGTTCAAACTGACTTTTTCCTTAAAAATCAGCATATTTATGAAACTCAGGAGATGTCCTTTGTTCACAACAGGGCTAATTCTGAGAAGCTTGAATGCAGAATTGTATTTTAAAACTTTAAAGTAGCCAGATGTTGTAGCACACACCTTTAATCCCAGCACTCAGGAGGCAGGTGGATCTCAGTGAATTTGAGGCTAGCCTGGTCTACAGAGTGAGAGGTCCAGGGCAGCCAGGGATACACAGAAACCTTGTCTTTTCTTTTTTTTTAAGATTTATTTATTTTTATTTATATGAGTACACTATAGCTGTCTTCAGACACAAACCAGAAGGGGGCATCAGACCCCATTACAGATGGTTATGAACCGCCATGCAGTTCCTAGGATTTGAACACAGGACCTCTGGAAGAGCAGTCAGTGCTCTTAACCGCTGAGCCAACTCTCCAGTCTTTTTTTTTTCTAAAGATTTATTTACTTATTATACACTGTAGTTGTCTTCAGACACCCCAGAAGAGGGCATCAGATCTCATTACAGATGGTTGTGAGCCACCATGTGGTTGCTGGGAATTGAACTCAGGACCTCTGGAAGAGCAGCCAGTGCTCTTAACCGCTGAGCCATCTCTCCAGCACAGAAACCTCGTCTTGAAAAACAAAAACAAACGGAAAAAAGTAACGTCCACGACAGTTACTATTTCCCGTGAAAGTGGCTATTAGAGGGATGAGCCAGACGGAGTGCCATCATCACAGCAAATGCTAATCATATATGTGTGATATATGGGTGTCACCACATTGCTTCGCTATATCTGCTATTTTCAAGTTGTCAGGGTTGGCTGCAACGCTTATGTTCTACCATAATTAATCCTGAATCTCCTTCCCTCTTCCAGAACGGGTTTTTATCTGCATTGCCATATTTTGGCTGTTGGTTATGCATGATTCTCTGTGGTCAAGCCGCTGATTATTTAAGGGTCAAGTGGAATTTTTCAACTATAAGTGTTCGGAGAATTTTTACCCTCATAGGTAAGTGAGATGAACCAAGTTTTGTTTTGTTCGCAGTCATACACATCACACTAAATCACCTTGCCTCTGATCACGAAAATGGGAGATTTCCCCCCACACAACCAGTGTTACAGCACACAGGCTGTGTGAAACAGCTAAGTCTCACAAGACTGCCCTCTTCCATTGTAGAGGCTAGTCACAAGAACCGAGCTGTGACCTACATTTTTAACTGGCTAACTATTAATCAGGGTTCCCGTGGCCTGTCCCTAGACTCAGTTCATTTGCTAGACTCACTCACAGAACTCAGGGCACAGACTCTATTTCTGACTGCTCACTTATAGAGGATGTACAAGGGGAACAGATAAATAGCCAGATAGAAAAACCCTTGGGGCAAGGTCTATAGGAAGGGCTATAGAGCCACCTCCCTTCAGAGGTGCTCCGTCTGCCAGGGACACCAAGAGGAGACTTGCTGCCCAGAAGTTCGCCCAGACCTTGTCCTTGTCCTCTGATTGTGTTGTTAGTTGGTTATCGGTTTGTTTGTTTGTTTGTTTGTTCGTTTGTTGTCACAAACAAATCTGACCATGTGGCCAGGCTGGTGTGGAACTCACTATATAGGTTACTCGGTTAGTTGGTAGCTTAGTTGCTTGTTTCTAAGACAGATTTTCCGTGCTATGCTACCTGGGTTTGGCCTCAAAATTCACACCCTTCCTTCTCCGACTGTCAAGAGCTGGGATTACAGACCTGGACCATACTACACCCAAGCCAAACCTTGTCCTTTTGAGATTCTGAGGAGGCTTCACTTTGTCAGCAGGACTGAGTGAATCATTGATCATTATGATCCACCCAGCCTCCAGGCCCACTTTATCTCCTCCTCAGCAACTGGCACCTCAGCCTTTCTGATAGCCAGTGAACATAGTATGTACTGGAGTCCCGATACTGAGGAAGCTGGGGCCTGGAGTTTACTCCACCTCAGAAGGAAGCCTGGTAATACATCTCTTAGATCCCAGCACTGGAGAAGTAGAGCCAGGAGCATCAGGGACTCAAACAAATGTAAATATGGAGCCCAGAAAAAATGGCTCAGCCATTCAGAGAACTGGCTGCACTTACAGAGAACACAGGTTCAGTTCCCAGCACTCACATGGCAGCTTACAGCTGTCTGTAACTACAGACAACTACTTGGGATCTGATGGCCTCTTCTAGCTCCACAGGCACTGCACACTTGTGTGCACAGACATATATGCAAGTAAAACACCCATACATGTAAAATCAATCTGTTTTTAACTGTACTCACCATACAAAGACCTATTTACCCCGAAGACCCATTCTAGGTAAATTCTTCAAACACCTGCTGAGCACCCACTGCAGGAGCTGCTATCCTCTCCTCCAGATACTACTCTGACTTTAGTCATCTATAAAGGAAGTCATTTCCCTTTGGGTTCAGTCTGATTTGTTTTCTTCCATGGACCTGCTGTATGTAATAATATGCATTTTGTTATCAACTCCTAGAACCAAGATGGATCAAATTTCTTTTTTTTTTTCTTTTCTTTTTTTTTTTTTTTTTTTTTTTTTTTTGGTTTTTCGAGACAGGGTTTCTCTGTGTAGCCCTGGCTGAACTAGAACTCACTCTGTAGACCAGGCTGGCCTTGAACTCAGAAATCCGCCTGCCTCTGCCTCCCAAGTGCTGGGATTAAAGGCGTGCACCACCACCGCCAGCTTTTTTTTTTTTTAAGATATATTTACTTATTTACTTATTTATTTATTTATTTATTTATTTCATGTATGTAAGTACACTGTAGCTATCTTTAGAAGAGGGCATCAGATCTTGTTATGGGTGGTTGTGAGCCACCATGTGGTTGCTGGGAATTGAACTCATGACCTCTGGAAGAGCAGTCAGTGCTCTTAACTACTGAGCCATCTCTCCAGCCCAATGGATCAGATTTCTGACTACATTCAACAAAGTTTATTATCTGTGTAAGGTGTGTGTGTGTGTGTGTATGTGTGCCATTGCAGAACTCACTGACTGGATCACCCTGGGGAGTTCCAGATGGTTGTGAGCCACCCAACATGAGTACCTGGAACCAAATTTAGGTCCTGTGGAAGAGCAGGAAGCACTCTTAGCCACTGAGACATCTCTCCAGCCCCCAATCGAGTTTATTGTATAATTTGTTTACTTTGATGATGTGATCGCAGCTGTTGCTTCTCCCTTCCACCCTGTTTTTCAGTCTTTCCGCCCTTGGTGGTCAGCTCTGTAGATGTAGACCGAGTTCTCATCACATGCAGATCGAATAGCAGGGCAGGGGAGGGGTTTCTCTGAGTAGCCCTGGCTGTCCTGGAACTCACTCTGTAGACCAGGCTGGCCTCGAACTCAGAAATCCACCTGCCTCTGCCTCCCAAGTGCTGGGATTAAAGGCGTGCGCCACCACCGCCCGGCTCCTTTTCTTATTACATGAGTTATATCCTGTGTTTCCTGCCAGGCTTTCTAGTGATGAAAGCAGTGAAGACGCTTTGGTCTGCCAGGCAGTTCAGTGTTTCTACAGTAGGTGGCAGCACTGTCCAACTCAGGGTTATACAGTTTTAAATTGAGCAACTACCATAATGGTGCTTCTTTTTCTCTTACAACTTTGTGACTCCAGGAATGGTTGGCCCTGCGGTTTTCCTAGTCGCGGCTGGATTTATAGGCTGTGACTATTCTTTGGCCGTTGCATTCCTAACCATATCCACGACGCTGGGAGGTTTCGCCTCTTCTGGATTTAGCATCAACCATCTGGATATCGCTCCTTCGTGAGTACAAATACAGAGGTTTGCTGGGAATGGCTGTAATTTTTTTTTTCTTACAGTCATAGTAAAATATAGGTAACGTAAAACACGCTACTGTTTGCAGCCATTACCACCTGCAATCTTTCAGCCTTTACATCTCTCCTGTTGAAATTCTGTGTCCCTTAAACCAACGCTAATGCTACATTTCCTATTCCCACATCCTGGCAGCCACCATTCTTAGTTCTGCTTTCCATGAATTTGATTACTAGAGGGATCACTTTAAATTTTTTGCTAGATTTCAGTTTACACAGTCAGTAAATTTTCAAACCCTTAACTGCCACCACCTCTTTCCATGGGGTTCTCCTGCATACAGAAGTGACGATATGACGTGAGTCTGTACCAGCTGTGATAGCCCATCCTCGAGGATTGCCACCACGCTTGACACCTAGGAGGCAGTAACTGGACAGATGAGTAACAAAGCCCTCTTTGTCAGTGACAAAGCTAAGAACTCAGCGCAGGTGGTAGGATGCTTGCCTAGCACTCACAAAGCTATGGATTCAGTCGCCAGCGCCCCATACGCTGAGCGCTGCAGTGCACGCCTGTAATCCCAGAATTGGAAGATGAAAACAGGAGAATCAGAAGTTCGGGGCCAGTCTAGGACACAAGAGACCATGTATCAAATAAGCAAACAAATAAATAAAAATGGAGCCAGCAAGGTGATGGAGGCTTAAAGGGTAAAATTATTATATGTAGAATTTTCTTTACAAATCGAGGAAGTAGAGGCAGAAGGAACAAAATGTCAGGCTCAGCCTGTGCTGCAGTTCAAGGCCAGCCGCACCCATAAGAAACCCTATCTCAAAAAACAAACAAAACAAAAAATTATAAAAGGGTAGAGCCATCGGCTTGCCCAGTTGATTAGCACATTACCTGCATGTAAGCACAGGTGTCCGGTACGTGGTTACTTACCGATCTCTTACATAAACATTCTCTTGTTTGTCCTCAGAGGTCCAGTGAGGTAGGCGGGTGCTCTTACTGTGGACTTACTATATAGAAACTCAAGCTCAGGGGAATTAAGTGGCTTGTCTTATGCCACACAGCTAACAAATGCTAAATCCATAATCTGAACCTAAAATCCTTAGTTTAAACCCAAACAAGTGTCTGTATCCACCTGTCTAGATTGAGTTCCTTTCCTCGGGAGATTTGGAGAACTTAATTTATAAGAAGTAATGGGCTGGGCGGTGGTAGCGCACGCCTATAATCCCAGCACTTGGGAGGCAAAGGCAGTTGGATTTCTGAGTTCGAGGCCAGCCTGGTCTACAGAGTGAGTTCCAGGACAGCCAGGGCTACACGGAGAAACCCTGTCTCGAAGAAAAAAAAAAATAAGAAGTAATGGATATCTATTTAATTTTGGAGGAATTGCGAAGTAGTTTTTCTTACCTTTGAAATACCCCAGACTGAGCCTAGCCAGATGCCAGAGCCCTCTGACTCCTGTTAATCCTCTCTGCTCAATGAACACACCAAGACAAGCCCTTGTCCATACCTCTCTGAGAGACCCTGAGCAGGCCTTACGAGGGAGTTCCAGTGGCACACTTCTATAATCCTAACATCATGGAGGCTGGGGCAGGAGGATCACAGAAAGCTCAAAGCCAGCCTGAGCTACACATTGAAACTGTTTGAAATTTTGAAAGAAAGAACCTGAAGAGACTTTTGAAATTAATCTGCTCATATATATATATATATATATATATATATATATATATATATATATACACAAGTAAAACAAGACTGGGGCTTCGTCCTAGAGCTCAGCTGGAAGAGCACCCCCTGTGCATATGAAGTCCTGAGATCAAGCCCCACAGCCGAAGAAGAGAATAATTTCATCTTTATAAGGGGGTAAGCTCCTTCTAACTAGACAGCCTTAGAGCTCCACATATGACCCTTCCCAGCAGACACAGATCACTGAACATCAGCCGAGTGTGGGAGCTCACATCTCTTAATTCCAACACCTGCCTGTTGTTTTTAGTCACAAAAGCATATGCCTAATGTCAGTAATTTCTGTATGCTAGCACCCTTAAAATAACTGTAAAATATAAAGGAAGAGTTCGTTGAACTTTACAAACTAGGAACTGTTTGTTGAATACACATATCGATAAGGTATGAACCAAAGGAGTTTAATAATAGTGAGAGTTAATTGCAAGGGAACTTGGTTGAATTCAGTGATAATTTGAAAGATACAAACATAACTGTAATAATAAACATTTTGCCAGACAGGGGTGGTACACACCTTTAATCCCAGTACTGGGAAGCAGAGGCAGGTGGATCTCTGAGTTTGAGGCCAGCCTGGTGTACAGCCCAGGACAGCCAGGGCTGCACAGAGAAACCCTGTCTCTCGGGGAAGAGGGGGTCGGGGGAAAACACTTCAAAGCTGAAAGAGTCAAGGCACTAGAAGCTGTTCCTTTGGAAAACATAGAGGTGCCTGTTTTATTAACAAGAGCTTCATAGTAACTGGGGCATCCCTGGCTACATACCTAGTGAGTCCAGGATTGCCTAGGCCATGTGAGAAAGACCCTGTCTCAAATAACAAAGTAACAAAGAGTAGAGCTATTGATTTTTCCAGTTGTCAATTATCGTGCTACATATGTATAAATGCCATTGTCTAGCACTTAATAGCTTACCAGTCACTTGTACAAACATTTGCTTGTCCTGAAAACAGTCTAATGAGATAAGTAGGTGTTCTTGACTAGTTTCAAGGCAGATGAAATGTTAACGTTTATGGAATTGTAACCAAGCCTGATTACCTAAACAAATTCAAGGAGATAAACAATTATTTTAAATACTAGGGTCTGGGGCCATGGCTCAGTGACAGACAACTTACTGAATATGTGTAATGCCACAGGGTCAGCCTCTAGCAGTTCAGACAATAAAGATGGGAAACACAGTGATTAATGCTGCCCCTTAAACCAAAAGAAAAAGAATCTAGAAGACATTGCAGATGAAACATGTTTTCAGCTATGTAACTTGCAGGATCCTTGAGTGATATCAGTGTGTTCTACACACCGGGGCATCAGCTGAGAGCTGATGAGAGATGTAAAGTCTTGGGGTGCACCACAGACAGACTACCAAGAATCTCCACTTTGAGATCCCTGGGTGAGCCTCGCACACACTCAAGTCTGAGGCACTAGTCGAATTCTGTCTTCCCACCCCCTCAGCAAACAGTTGTGGAGTTTATGTAGTCAGCATTTAGAACCCCACATGACTCTAAGAAAAGATTCGGTGCCTGCTTTTGAGATTAGTCAAAGACAGGAATGAACCAATTAAAATTAAGCATCTGTAGTATAGTATTTTTTTTTTAACAAATACTAAGTATTTGTACAAGCCCTAACAGACACAGCCTACTCAATGGTGGGAGACAAGAAAGCCACGCAAGTAAAGCATCCTTTTTTTTTTGTTTCCAGGCTTAGTGGAACATGTCCATAACCCTAGTATTCAAAAGGATGACAGGTTGAAGCCAGCCTGGCCTACACGGTGACAGCCTGTTTCATAAAAGCAAAAAAAAAAAAAAAATATGGCTGAGACATTTAAATAACTCAGAAGTATGAAGAAACAGTGCAAAGAAGTTAGCCAAGCTAAAGAAACAGTGTATCCGCTGGGTTTGGTGGCACACACCTTTAATCTCAGCACTCAGGAGGCAGAAGCAGGTAGATCTGAGTTCGAGGCCAGTCTGTTCTACAGAGTGAGTTCCAGGACAGCCAAAGCTACACAGAGAATCCCTGTCTCAAAGGGGAAAGAAAGGAAGGGGGTGGGGGAGGAGAGAGCGTGTGTAGGAGTTGAGAATATAGTTAAGTGGTAGAGCACTTTTCCTCACCATGAATGAGTCCTGGGGATGTTGGTTCCTAGCACCACAAAATGGGGGAAAGGGCTAGTATTCTAGACAGAGGAATTTGTAGGAGAGGCAAAAAGAAATTGGTATCTTGGTATGTAATAACAAAAGAGGTTTAAACAAATCAACTTCATATTCCATCTAGTTCTGGACACATACTGTGAAAAAAAAATTTGGGTTTTTTTTTGTTTTGTTCTAAGATAAAAGAAACCTAACCCAAGCATGTTAATATGCTCACAAAAGAAAGCCAGTGAAATTTTACACACACACACACACACACACACACACACACACACACACAATCCTTTAGCCATAAGAGAAAGAAGAAGAAGGTAATCATCAAGTTCTTCTGCACTCCTCCTCTGTAAAGGTGCTAAGGATGCTCAGGATCCCTACAGCAGAGCCACAGCTCCTAAATGAGCCTCTGTGCATGCAGAGGCCAGAAGAGAGCACCAGAGGACACCGTTCCTCTTCCTGCACCTTTCGAACCTTGAGCTCAAGTCTTGGCTAGGCTGGAACCAGCAAACCCCAGCAGTCTTGCTTGATCCATTTGCTTCGAAGCTGGGGTTACAGGCACTTCAGGGATGCCTTGCGTGTCTTACCTATCTCATGGCACTGAGATTCTAATTCTCATCCTCACGACAGCCCAGCCCTTCACCACTGAGCCTTCTCGTTAGCCGTCACAGAACTGACCTTACTATTCGATGAGATATGGATAATACTTATAAATCCCTCATAGTTTTCCCAATGGACAATCAGTATTCCTATTAACATGAAATGCATGTGTGGTAAATTGAAATTAAGATTTTTTTTTGTTTGTTTGATTTTAAAACAGGCTAGCCTCAAACTTGTATCAGTGCCCCCATGCCAACATTCCTCTTGCTGGGATTATAGGTGTGTGCCACTGTGGGTAGAGCCACGGTTTACCTGTGGTTGGTTAATCTGGAGCCTATAGATTTTTCAGGTGTTATAGCCACAGGCATTCCACACTCGTACCAGAAGATACTGACTGGATCTGTGCAGCGTGTTTCCTCATCTGTAGGCGTCCGTCTTCAGTGACACTTCCTGGCCAAGATGCTTGACTGGCATCTTGGTGCTGACATTTAGTATTTCACAGCATCCGTCTGTACTTAGGCTCTGTCGGTGAAAAGTCCTGGCGGCATTGCAGCTGGTTCCTCCCTCTGCCAAGGTGCTAATGGTTTAAAAAAAAGAGAGAGGGAGAGAGGTCCTGCCAAGCTTGGTTAATTTAAGCTGTACTCCATGAGGGGAACGAGCCAAAAAGATCTTGGCTTGCTTATTATGTGGTTTGTGTATGGGCTTCAAGTGTAAAAATGTAGATGTTTGTAGATGGCTGAAATAAGCACCGCAGAATTATTATTATCATTATTATTATCATCATCATCATCATCATCATCATCATCATCATCATCTTCATCATCATCATCTAGGAGGCTTTCCATTTAAAATGACAAAGCAATTTCAGATCAGTAGCTGAATGCCAAGGGTCCTAGTAGAAGTTGCAGCGTCTCACAGTAGGACTGCATGAACTGCGGAAACATTTCATTTGGGCCAGGAATTTGCTTCTCAGTCCTAGTGGTCACCTATGCAAAACACTAAGGCTCCAGCAGGGCCTTGCAGTGTCTGGGTGAATATCAGGAAGGTATGCTTACAAGACCATTTGGGGAGCTGCCGTTAGCCGAAACCCTCCACCTTCATTTCTTTAACAAGGCATCAAACTTAACTCAGGAGCTCCAAAATCCAGACTCTAGATCCTACTGTGTGCTTGGGAGGGATGTAGGATTATATTAAATGATAAATCATCAGGGTAATCTGTAAAAACTAGAGTTTAAAAAAAACGCACATAGTGCCAGGCGATGGTGGCACACGCCTTTAATCCCAGCACTTGGGAGGCAGAGGCAGGCAGATTTCTGAGTTTGAGGATAGCCTGGTCTACAGAGTGAGTTCCAGGACAGCCAGACCTATACAGAGAAACCCTGTCTCGAAAAACCAAAAAAAAAAAAAAATTCCTAATCAGAAATTGGCAACTTTGGGTCCCGTGTGTAAGAGAGGCACTACTACCCTTTGTGGAACTAGACTCCCATTGTGAGCATGACCCAGTAGTCCATGTGTGGCCTGAGATAGCATTGACTAAGGCAAGGTGCCATGCAAAGACAGTGGGGATAGAAGAGGGGAAAGTGAAGCCTGAGTTTGCATTGAGATCATGTGCTTGGAGTCAGCAAGCCTGCGATCTGGGACAGCTGCCTACCTGTATTGCAAACCCAGACGACAGCGAAGACTCGGTGACAACTGCTGAGTACGAGCTGCACAGAGAGGGCTTCCCAGAAGAGAGACTGAATGAGTGGTAGAGTGCAGGGAGTTTGGGTGGCAGGCGACAGTGACAGCATGAATAGTGAGGTAACAGGAATGCTGTGGCAGATGTGTGCACCTGGAGTGAGCGCACTGGAAGTCTGAAGGTGTGGGTGTACCATTCTTGGGAATAAGGCTAGCCAGGCAGGCAGCTGCTCTTCCTCTTCTTTAGGTAGGTAGGTAGGTAGATAGGTAGGTAGGTAGGTAGGTAGGTAGGTAGGTAGGTAGGTAGCATCTGTAACCTAGGCTGGCCTTGAACAGAAAATGTAACCAAGAATTGCCCACACTTCTGATCTCCTGGCTCCACCCTCCCAAGCTCTAGGATTTCAGGCAGGCATCACCATGCCTGGCTATTACAGCCTCCTTGAGATAAATGTTGAACTATCCCTGTAGGCTTCTAACTAGAGAGGAGTTGCCCAGCTACGGACATTAAAGTATAGACAGTCAAAAGGCAGGCCAACCATCTTGAAATGTTTGTAGCAGCTGGGTATAAGTAACACACATCTATAATCCCAGGATTTGGGAGGGAGAAGCAGAAGAGGCGAAAATTTAGGGGAGAGGCAGGCAGCTGAAAAGGCGGCTCTGCAATTAAGAACACAGCTCCGGCTGCTCTTCCACAGGATCTGAGTTTGGTTCCTAGCCTCCATGTCGGCAGACAGCTCACAACCACCTGTAATTTAGTTCCAGGGAGTCTGACAACCTCTGCGCACACGCGCGCGCACACGCACACTCACACACACACACTTACCACAAATAAAAATCTTTAAAAGGAGAGTTCAAGGTAAGGGCTGAAGAAATGGCTTAGCAGTTAAGAACATGTACTGCAGCCGGGCGGTGGTGGCACACGCCTTTAATCCCAGCACTTGGGAGGCAGAGGCAGGCAGATTTCTGAGTTCGAGGCCAGCCAGGGCTACCCAGAGAAACCCTGTCTGGGGAGGGGCGGGGGAGAACATGTACTGCTCTTACAGGTGACCCAAGTTGAAGTCATAATATCCACATCCAGTGACTCACAATTGCCAATGACTCCAGCTCCAGGTGATCTAATACCCTCTTCTAGCACACACACATATACATAATTTTAAAATATTAAGAGTTTAAGGCCATCTTTAGCTACTTGGTGAGGTTGAGGTTCAAGGCCAGCCTGTGGCTCAAGCAACCCTGTCTCTAAAAGTTTGTAACTGACCCTCTTGCAAAGTCTGTGCCCACACTTGGGTATGAGCCATGTTTCCTCTAAGTGCCTCTTTCTCCTCTCTAATGGCTTGTGCTTAAATCTGTATTAAAACTCTGCTTCAAAGAAAAGTTTATGGCTGGGTGTGTGTTAATATATGCCTGTAATCCTAGCACTCAGGAGGCAGAAACAGGAATGGAGAGTTCCAGCCTAATCTGCCTCAGAATCTAATGAAAGGGCTAGAGATCTGGCTCAGTGGTTAAGACTACTTGTTCTGCAAAGGACCTGGGCTCAGTTCAAAGACCCATCCATAACTACAGTTCCAGGAGATCTCACTCCCGTTTCTGACCTCCAAGGACAGGTAGACATATATGCAGGCCAAACGTTCATATAAAATATAAATTAACTTAAAAAAATAATTTAATAATAGGGTAGCCCTGGAACTGTTGCTATCCAGAAGGCTCCCTCACTTCCCCAGATGCAGGGGTAACCCATGGTTAAGGGCACTTATTGCTCTTACATCAGACCCAGCTTCAGTTCCCATCACCCACATCAGGAGGCTCACAACCAGCTGGGACTAGTTCCAGGGGAGTCAGGCACCTGTACACAGGTGGAACACATAAACTCATACAAGCACATATGCATAAATTTAAAAATAGATGTTTTAAAATAATTATGCTCTGCTCAAAATAATAATAGTAAAAATGTTTATAGCAGTAAACTGTGTCTTGATGCAGTGCTAGATACATAGTTTCACTTTAGGAAAATTCAGCAACTATATTTAGTGATAGATTCCATGTTTTTCACATGTATACTATGGTGGTCGTGTCATCTTCGTCATGGTGGTGATTGGCCTCATTAGCCCAAACGCAGCTGGATGAGGTCCTAGTGATCAAACCCAGGGCTTCCTACATGCTGGCTTCCTACATGCTGGCTAAGCTCTGTACCAACTGAGCTACGTCACCTGAGTCACTGGAAAGGGAATTTTTTTTTTTTAAGTAAATCTGGTGGAGTAAGAGGTAGAGAGCTCAGCAGTTAAATGCACTGGCCACTCTTTCAGAGCTTGTGAGTTCAATTCCCAGCATCCACAGAGCAGCTCTTACTCTGGTGCCCTCTTCTGGTCTGCAGGCGTACATGCAGACAAAGAGACTGTGTACATAAAACAGTAAATCCTTTTAAGAAAAAATCTGGTAGCATATAAGGGAACAGCCCTGTCGGTGAGAGCCTGAAGACAGTAAACAGTCTGCTGTCCACTGGTCCAGAGCCAGGTATCATGATGGCTAGCAGGCGTCTCTGTAGAAGCCTGCCTTTGTCATAGGCTGGAAATCCATGAAGGCCTTGACCGTGGACACCTGCTTCAGTCCTCATGCTGCTTTCTTTCTTTTTTTTTTCCTTTATTTTGAGATGGGGTTTTTCTGGGTAGCCCTGGCTGTCCTGGAACTCACTCTGTAGACCAGGCTGGCCTCAAACTCAGAAATCTGCTGTCTCTGCCTCCCAAGGCATGTGCCACGACTGCCCGCCTCATGTTTCTTAAATGCGGCATATTGAACAACAGGACTGAATTGGTTTGGGTTTGAGGGGGGGTTGGGTTTTTTTTGTTTTTTGTTTTTGGGTTTTTTGTTTTTGTTTTGTTTTGTTTTGTTTTGAGACAGGATCCTGGAATTTGCTATGCAGACCAGGCTAGCCTGGAACTCACAGAAATCCTCCTGCCTCTGCCTTCCAAGTGCTGGGATTAAAATATGTATGGAAGCATTGATAAAAAATATCTGATTCGAGGGAAAGAGGTGTGTGAGGGAGGGAGGACTGTAAGCAGGATGTAAAGTCAATCAGTCAATCAATCAATTAATGGAAAATTTTTTTAAAAGATTGATTTTATTTATATGAGTGCACTGTAGCTGTCTTCGGACTCACCAGAAGAGGGCGGTGTATCCCATTACAGATGGTTGTGAGCCACCATGTGGTTGCTGGGAACTGAACTCAGGACCTCTAGAAGAACAGTCAGTGCCCTTAACCACTTAACCATCTCTCTAGCCCCAGAATTTTTTTTTTTAAAGATTTATTTATTTATTATATGTGAGTACACTGTAGCTGTCTTCAGACACACCAGAAGAGGGTGTCGGGCCTCATTAAGGATGGTTGTGAGCCATCATGTGGTTGCTGGGATTTTGAACTCAGGACTTTCGGAATTGCAGTCAGTGCTCTTAACCGCTGAGCCATCTCTCCAGCCCCCAACCCCAGAATTTAAAAAAAAAAAAAAACCAGGAAAAACAACAACAACAAAATACCCAATTCCCTAAAATTTACCCTTAAGATAAATGACTGCATTTGAGAACCCTTTTCCCAGCTTATTAAGAAAGTCTTTCTGCCACGTGTAAAAAGTAAACCTGCCTTGTGTACTAGGACAATGTGTGAAGATTTACATGTCAGCAAATATGTAGTTAGTGAAACAAGTGAGTTGTGAAATTGTATATTTAATATGATCTCATGTCTAATTACATACTTGGAAATATAAGCATACACCAATAATGAGTATATTTACCAAGGTGCTAATTAGATGATTATCTCTAAGTGAAAGAATTATAGACTTTTACTTTCTTAATTTTTTTTCTTGTCTATATAATTTTCAAATCTTTTTAATTCAGAGAACTGTTGAAATTGTTCTGTAGCACTGGTGATGGCGTATGTCTTTAATCTCAGCACTCAGGAGACAGAACAGGCAGGTCTCTCTGAGTTTGAGGCCAGCTTGGTCTACAGAGCAAATTCCAGAATAGCCAGGATTACATAGAGAAACCCTGTCTCAAAAAAGGAAGGAAGGAAGGTGGGAAAGAAGAAAAGAAATAGTCCTATGGGTAAATAAGCTTGCCACTAAGCATGGTGACCTGAATTTGAGCCTTGAAACACACGTGGTAGAAAGAGAACCAGCCAGGCAGTGGTGACGCATGCCTTTGATCCCAGCACTTGGAAGGCAGAGGCAGAGTTCAAGGCCAGCCTGATCTACAGAGTGAGTTCCAGGACAGCCAGGGATACACAGAGAAACCCTGTCTCAAAAACAAACAAACAAAATAAATAAATAATAATAATAATAATAATAATAATAATAATAATAAATTCAACTTTGTCACCAGGAAGTAGCTTTTTTAGATGTTAGAGATTGATTAAAGCACAGGACCACAAGCACACTGGACCAGGGCACTGTTACTGAGCTACATCCCCCAACCTATAATCTGTTCCTTTCTTGGTTTTAAAATAGGATGTTAGACAGCCCAGGCTAACCTCAAACTTGATATATAGCCAAGGCTTGCTTTACACTCTTGATCCTCCTGATCTTCCTCTCTCTTTACCTCGATATTGCTGGGGTTAAAGATGTGTCTCACCATGCCACACTGCCTTACTGTGCCCCTTCCCCATGCCACACCATGCCCCAGTACAAGTGTTTTCACTTCTAAGCTCCTGGTAGATCCAAGAGACAAGATTAACAAAAGTTCTCTAACAAGAGGAATCATATCCGCAGACATGTTACCATATGTGCTGTTTTATGGGCCTTTGTGCTCCTTTATTTTTATTTCTCACCCAGTGTAGGCAGTCTAACAAAAGGCTCCTCCGCCGCTGACCTACCTGCCCTAGGCTGAACCAACCCACCTTGCCTCCAAGGTTGATCTCTTTGCTCAGGTGTAGGTCCCCCTGACTTTATCATAACTACAAACAGGCAGTGGTGGTGCATGCCTTTAATCCCAGCAAGCATAAGGCAGAGGTAGGAGGATCTCTGCGAGTTCAAGGCCTGGTCTACAGAGTGAGTTCCAGGACAGAGAGATGTGTCCTGGGAAAAAGAAAAGGGAAGAGAAAAAAAGGAAAGAAAAGAAAACCATAACTACATGCAAGGCTCTTGCTAAACATAAAATCCTGATTCCGTAAGTCATTCGTGGACACAGAAGGTCTCAACACAGGCCGGGAATGGAGGAGCTGTCTGTAAAGGGAGCTGCCCTTTAACACACGCCTCTGTGCAACTCTCTTCCCAGGTATGCGGGCATCCTCCTGGGCATCACAAATACGTTTGCCACTATTCCCGGGATGATTGGGCCCATCATTGCTAAAAGTCTGACCCCTGATGTAAGTAGACATTTGCCTTGTAAACTAAAAATATTTGAAAGTTTCACATCTGTGTCAAATTGAGTCTATTGTAATGATAAAATTATGAGGTCTTTTTTTTTTTAATGGTTACATGGATGTTTTGCCTGAATGTTATATCTAAACACCAAATACATGCAGTGCCTAAAAAAGCCAAAAGAGGGCTTCAGGTTCTATGGACCTGTAGTTACAGACAGTTATGCCGCATGTGTTATCATTAGCCATTATCTAAGTCCTGGAAACCAAACCCAGGTTTGCTACACAGGAGCAGTAAATGTTCTTAAGCAATTGAGCCAACTCTCCTGGCTTTTGTGAAATTCTTTGTGACAAAAATAGAAAGTAAAATAAAGTTTATGTTGAGAGCTGCTGTTTTATTGGGTGGGAATGTGAGTCAGTGATGGGAAAATGGTGTGCCTTGGTGGATGCAGAAGCATGCTGTGTTCTGGCTGGAGGAGGTGGAGCCCAGTTGCTAGAACACTTTACTGGAATGCATGAAACCCTGGGTTTGATTCCTAACATAAAACTGGGTATCATGGAGCAGTTATAGTACCTGTAATCTCAGCACAAGAGAAGAAAAAGAAAAAAAGCGTACTGTTTTCAGAGAACACACCTTGGGGCTTAGGCAGAATGACTAGGCTGGCTATGGAAACAATACTGGCTCATCAATATGGTTCAGTGGATAGAGGCACCTGCCCCAACACCTAAGTCCAATGCCCAGGACCTACGTGCATGGTGGAAGGCAAAAACTGACCCCTGACCTTTGACTTCACACATAAACTGTAATGTGCATGCCCACATACTTGCATGCACACATACTCCCAAACAGAAGTGCAATAGAAAACCTTTAAGAAAACAGTGGGGCTAGAGAGTTAGCTCCAAGGTTAAGAGCACCTGCTGCCCTTGCAGAGGATGAGTTCAGTTCTAACATCTCCAGAGAGATGGCTCACAAGCACTTGTAACTCTTGTCCTCCTCAGGCACCTGAACACACATGGTATATACTCAGACACAGACACAAGTAGAAAGGTGAAAAATATAATCCTAATTTAAAAAAGAAAAAAGAAAAGAAAAAAGGCTAAAATGACTTCATCAAAAATTTAAATGTCACCAGGCAATGGTGGCTCACACCTTTAATCCCAGCACTCAAGAGACAGAGGCAGACAGATCTCTGAGTTCCAGGCCAGCCTGGGAGTGAGTTCCAAGACAGCCAGGGCTACAAAGAGAAAACCTTGTCTTTAAAAAACAAAAGACAAACAAACAAACAAACAAAAAACTTATATATCTACTCATCTAAAGACTTGGTTACAAAAAAGTGATAGGAAAACTAAAAATGTATCTGGAAACATAAAGAACTTCTGAAACAGAGTGCTGAAATTAAAGGCATGTGCCACCACACGCTGCTCTTACAGCCTAAGTGTTTAACAGTCGTAATATTTCACCAAACACAGTGTATGTGTGTAAAAGCAGCAACATGGCTCAGTGGCAAAATGCTTGCCTAACACTCACAAAGCTCTGGGTTCAATCTCAGCAGCAAAAACCACAAAGTATAAAATAATAATCCCATGAAAGGGATCATCAGGTGAATGAGGTGTCAGGAAACCAGGGCGAGAGTGAATGGGAAGCAGCCAGAGTTACGGTGAACATCTGTCTGGAGGACTTACCGGCCAAGTGAAGAGTACTCGCTTAAGCCAGCTAGTAGTAGCCAGCCATCTCCTATAGGCCCAGGAGATAGGGGAGAAGGGAGAGGATCAGGAATTGAGAGCGCCAGAGCAAGATCAGGGCTGCCCAGGACACATGTGATCCCTAAAGCAAACAAATAAGTGACAAAGCTAGGCACAGTGTCTCCTGCCTGTAACCCAGTACTTAGGAAGCAAAGACTGGGCTGCTAATGAAAGCTTGTCTCAGGGAAAAGAGAGAGGGACAAGAGAAAGGAGACGGGAGAGAACTTAATTCTGTAAAGACAGATGGGGACAAGTTATAAGAGACATTAGGAACATTCACAAATCCTAATGAGACAGCTCAGTACATATTCAAGACATTGATGTATGTGGGCAGCTGTTGCCCTGTCCCGGAGCAGAGCACCGCCCCTCAGCAAGGCAGTTCTCTTTCCTGCCATGCCTCCCTCACCACTGAGGGCATCAGCCGGTTAGCGTTGTCTGAGCTTTTTATAGAAGCAGAGTCCTCAGTCTGCACTCTGTCTCTTTCATGTCTGTACTAGCTGGGTCCCCCTCATTGTCGGTCGGTTGTACTGAAGAAGCGCCGCGGTCCTCCTGCGGACGGGTATTTGCTTTGCTCCAGGCACAGACATCAGTGAATATTTCTCTTCTCACAGCCTTGTGACTGCATCCTTTTTATACAAACATTTTTTTTTTCCCTTTGCCTCTTCCTTCCTTGTCCAGAACACTATTAGGGAGTGGCAGACTGTCTTCTGTATCGCTGCTGCTATTAACGTGTTTGGCGCCATTTTCTTCACGCTGTTTGCCAAAGGGGAGGTGCAGAACTGGGCTCTCAGTGACCACCACGGACACAGAAACTGAAGACCACAAACAAAATAACTAATGTGTTTTTATTTATCATGGAAACTGAAAGTGCCTTTGTTTGGTATTTGCATATGTAAGCATTCTATGTGAAAAACAACATAGTACTTATATTTGTAAGGTAATCATGAAATGTTACTAGTTCCAAGATCATTTAAAATGAGCTATTGAGCTGGAGAGATGGCTCAGCGGTTAAGAGCACTGACTACTCTTCCAGAGGTCCTGAGTTCAGTTCCCAGCAACCACACGGTGACTCACAACCACCTGTAATGAGTATCCAGTGCTGTCTTCTGGTGTGTCTGAAGACAGTGACAGTGTACCCACATACATTAAATAAATAAATAAATAAATAAATAAATAAATAAATCTTTTTTTAAAAAAGAAGAAGAGGCTGGTCCTCTTTTTAAAAAAAATAAAAAATAAAATGAGCTGGTTTTAATTATTACTAATATATCTGCCAGACTGGGTTATACTGGGTTCACATACCAGGCTGCAAGTAAAGCAGTGTGATATAAGGTAAGGGCATAGGAAATGAAGCTGAAGTAGAACCCACACACACACAAATGCGCGCGCGTGCGCGCGCGTGCACACACACACACACACACACACACACTGTATACTTGTTTAATTAAATTAGATAAATCATCTCAGATCTTGTTAAATATCTACTTCGCTTGTTAAAAATGGTTGCCAACTCTCCCTAACACATAGATCTCAATAACATCTCCATAAAGCCGCCAGCCACAGTAAGAATTGGCCTGGCAGAGGCACTGGAGGATCCATGCCCAGGCAGCTTCCAAGCATTCCTCCCCTGGCTGCAGGGCTGGAATGCCCAGCACTTATCAAGGGTGGCTTCCAAGTACAGGGCCAATGACAAGTGTTTGGCTGACACTCTTTCCCCGTGGCTGTTAATGCGTAGATAAAGCCCTAAGTGGACTGGAGCAGTGGGATCCATAGCTAGTGTCCTGACACTGCCAGCCTGCCTTGGCAGCACCCAGGCCCTGGCTAGTGATGTACAAAGCAGAAGCGTGGTACCTGCTCAGTCACAGAGAGTACCATCCTTGACTAAAATGACTGACTGGCCCACGGATCAGAGAATACATTTTCACATCCAGGTTTTTCTAGCTACATTAGAACTTTTTAAAATGTTTTAAATTTCTTCAGTCTGTCTTGATTTATGTTTCTGCTTACAATTTAAAGTGACTTTCAGGGCCAAGGGTTTGACTCAGTGGTAGAGCAGTTACATAGGATTGTATTCCATCCAACGCCAAAACAGAGGTACAGGGCGGGGTACCGAAGCTGGTCAGTCACCTTTACCCTGCTTTCTGTAGCCAGCATCATGCAGCTTCTCCTGACCAGTGTCTCCTGTTGTTCCGCATACTGTAAGAGGTCCCTAGTCTGTGTGGTGGTGCCTTTAATCCCAGCACTTGGGCGGCAGGGGCAGGCAGATCCTTGCAACTTTGAGGCTGATCTGGTCTACAAAGGAGTTCCAGAACAGCCAGGGCTGTTACTCAAAACAAAAACAAAAACAAAAAAAGATTATCCAAGGATTGAAAGCCTGCCTTATGTTTTGTTGTATCTGTTCAACGCTTATCTGTAACATTTTAACTAATGATTGGTTAATGGACTGTTGTGTAAATACATTTATATAAATTTGTTTTTAATTTGTAAATATAAATTAAGTTGCCACGTGACATTTCTTTTATAAATCATCAAAATCCTTTTGCATTAAATTTTTGTGTTTTTAATTTATTTTATTTCGTGTGTTTGATGTTTTGCCTGCATGTACGTTTGTACTACACCTTCATTCTTTGCTTCCCAAGGAGGCCAGAGAGGTTATCACCCCCCTAAGAACAGTTATAGTTATAGTTATAGTTATAGTTATAGTTATAGTTATTGTTAGGTGTGGGCTGCCATGTGGGTGCTGGGAATCCAACCCAGTTCCTAAACTAGACCAGCCAGTGCTCCTAATGTCTGAGCCATCAGATCCCTCTGCATTCATCTTTGTATCTGACTGTTCTATCCACAATGACAGTTTTACAACTTTTCTACATCCTCCAGAAACCATCCTTCCAGCTTCAAATGCATCTCTGCCACCGCCTGGTGGGAGCTGAGACATCCTTAGAAATCTCTACTCTCCCCGGAGATGTAGCACATCGAGCACTAGCTGAGCATTCTTGAGAATCAAGGTTTATTTAGAGAGCTGCAAGAGGAGGAGGAAGAAGAAGAGGAAAGAAGAAAGGAGGAGAAATCTCTATTGCCACCTTTCTGCCCTTTGTAGATCTAAAAGGGGTCCAGTCTTCTTTCTGAAGAACTTGCCAGCTGCCAGACTTGGTGGCTCACACCTTTAATCCCAGCACCTGGGAGGCAGCGGTGGTGGATCTCTGAGTTCCACACCAGCCTGGTCTACAGAGTGAGTTACAAGATAGAAATCCTGCCTCAAGAAAGAGAAAGACAGAGAGACAGAGACATAATGCACCAGGGTGACACACCTGAAATCCCAGTATTCTGCAGGTTGGTTGAGGCAAAAGAATCTTGAGTTCTTTATGCAATATATTGAGGCTCTGTCTCCAAAACAATTTTTAAATAAAATACATATCTTCCTCATCGATGATCCCACCCCCCCAATCCAAGGACTTACTTTAGTGATTCCTCTTTAATTTGCTGCTTCTATCACTTACTCTTATTCTTTTCTGCCTCAAAAAAAAAAAAGGAAGAAAGAAAAAAGAAAAGAAAACACAAGTCTTCTCTAGACTTCAAAAAGTGTCCTGGGAACATAAGAAATCTATACTTGGGGGGGGGGGGGAGGCTGGCGAGATGGCTCAGCGGTTAAGAGCACGGACTGCTCTTCCGAAGGTTCTGAGTTCAAATCCCAGAAACCACGTGGTGGCTCACAACCATCCCTAATGAGATCTGCCGCCCTCTTCTGGTGCAGCAGACAGCCTTCTGACAACAGCTACAGTGTACTTACATATAATTAATAAATAAATATTAAAAAAAAAAATCTATACTCGGATATCTCTAGAATAAGAGGAAAGAAGGGCTGGAAGAGCACTGAATGCTCTTCCAAAGGTCCTGAGTTCAAATCCCAGCAACCACATGGTGGCTCACAACCACAACAAACCTGACTCCCTCTTCTAGAGTGTCTGAAGACAGCTACAATGTGCTTACATATAATAAATAAATAAATAAATAAATAAATCTTTAAAAAAAGAAAAAAAAAAAAAAGAACAGTTACTGCTCTTCCAGAGAACTCATATTCAATTCCCGGTATCCACATGGCAGCTTACAACCATCTGTAACTCCAGTTCCAGAGGATCTGACACCCTAACACAGACCTGCATGCAAGCAAAATGCCAATGCTCAGGGGAAAACCAAAACCAAAAAAAAAAAAAAATGCAAACCATTTATCTCAAGCTACTTTAGGGGCCACCAGGTTCTCAGCACCTAGTGAACATCCCAACTGCTGTCCTCCAGTACCTGGGATAAGTAAAATCCAGCCTTGCTCCTTTAGGCCCTGTCAGAGAAAAGCAGACACACTGTCACACCCCTTGTCCCTCTTGTCAGCACCTGGAGACCCTTCTTGTCCTTCCTCCCTACGCCTGTATTCTTAAGCCCTTGTACAGCCACCCATCGGTCTTTCACATTCCACATTGTTTAAGTCTGAAGTTTGATTTATTTATTTATTTATTTATTTATTTATTTTGGTTTTCTGAGACAGGGTTTCTCTGTGTAGCCCTGGCTGTCCGGGAACTCACTCTGTAGACCAGGCTGGCCTCCAACTCAGAAATCCACCTGCCTCTGCCTCCCAAGTGCTGGGATTAAAGGCATTTGCCACCACTGCCCAGCCTGAAGTTTGATTTTGTTTTGTTTTTTACCTTTTTGCCAATCCTAAGAATCTGTGGCAAGGACTGGGCTGTAGCTCACTGGTGGAGCACTTTTGCCTTGCATGTACAAGGTCTTACGTCCATTCCCAGCAATCCATTCCCAGCAACACGAAAATAACACAAAGCTGTGACTTTTGTTCACACTGAAATGGATAAGAACTGGTCTAGCCAGGTGTGTGGAGCATAGCTTTTGGTAGGTTATCTCTGTGAGGTCGAGGCTGGCCTAGAACATAGTAAGTTCCAGGACAGCCAGAGCTACAAAAAGACTGGGACCTTGTCTCAAACAACAAAAAAATTCATGTCAATTATTAGTTTTTTGTTGTTGATTTTTTTAAGATTTATTTATTCTATGTATTTGAGTACACCATTGCTCTCTTCAGACATACCAGAAGAGGACATCAGATCCCATTCCAGATGGTTGTGAGCCACCATGTGGTTGCTGGGAATTGAACTCAGGACCTCGGGAAGAACAGTGCTCTTAACCGCTGAGCCATTTCTCCAGCCCTGATGATTTTTTTTTTCAATGAGAAGGAATGTTTCATTGGTTTGGTTTGGTTTTTGAGATGTTCACATAGCTAAGGCTAGCTTCCAACTCACCAGGTAGTCAAGAATGACTTTGAATTCCAGACCTTCCTGACCCTACCTACCGAGTCCTGTGATTTCCTCAAATGCTGGGATTGCTGACATACCATCAGGCTCAATTGGTAAATGGTTCTGAAAATATTTAGGAATAGCTTAGTTCTATGTAGGCAAAATGTTTCACAAACATTTTAATAAACATTAGCCATGTCTATTGAGCATTCATTAGGACCAATCGATTGTTCTTTGTACAAGGACCCAGCAGAGGAAAAAAAAAATACAAGTTCTTTTTTTTTATAGGGCTTATTTTTTTTTTTAATTTATGAAACATTTGGGGAGGGATGTTCCTTTCTTTGTGACAGGGTCTTAGTCTGTGTCCCAGGGTGACCTGAAACTAACTGTGTAGCCCAGGCTAGCCTTGAACCCTAGGCAATGCTCCAGTTCTAGCCTCCCATTTGCCGGTGTTTACAGGCATGGCCATGCCTGGCTTCCAAACTCTTCATGAATTCCAACCTTTGAAAACGTCCATGCAAAACTTTGTTACACACCCAGCAAAGAAATCCCCTGTAGATAAGTTGCCAGACGACCTTGAAAACCAGGCCTATGAAAACAATGTAGACAAACACTGAAGTCAGCAGTTTGCTTTAGCCCTTGTATCTTCCTCCAGACTTTGGTCATCTCTTGCATTTAGCACCTGTTGCGAAGTGGATGAAGCAGATTCCCTGACTTGTCTTAGGACCACATCCCACAATTAGAAATAAAACCACTCCCCCACCCACCCAAAAGAAAAAAAAAAAAAAACTGATGTCAAATTTAAGTTTGAGCCAGGTGTGAGGACTGGTGGTCGCTTATACCTATAATCCCAGCCCAGCAATCAGGCGGTGGAGGCAAGATGATCAGTTCAATATCATCCTTAGCTACACATCCAGTTCAAGCCAGCCTGGGCTACATCGAACCCCGTTTCAGAAAATAAAAACGGAATAAATCTGAATGCAGGAAGGAACACTGGGAAGTAGCCTGCTTCCTCTCAGCAGAAGCACGTTGCAACGCAGCCTCGTAGAAGCTGTAAAAATGCCACATTTCCGCTGAAGAATTAAACTTTCTCGCGGACACGTAAATCTAGATGCCTCTGCATCTCAGGCAGCTGTAGGTTTTTCCTGTAAGAGAAAGCACAGGAAACATTTCCAAGCCGTGATTTTCCCACCTGGAGGAAGAACACTGGTGATTTTCCAAGTGTCTGTTTGCCCTGAGTTTATCTGGAGGCCGGAGAAGAGGGAACAGGTTCCACCACACTGCCAGCCCAAGAACAGCAGACCTTGCGCAACAGATGCTGCGCAACTCTAAACATCCGGCCTCGGGCCTGCAGCGACCACCCTCCGGCCCTAGAGGCTAGCAGGTAGAAGTCAATCAATACCCACATACAGACACAGGATTGCATTTTTTAGGCTGAATTGCTGAAACGTCCTAGCATTTTTCAACAGTGTGGGCATCATGCATGTATTGGTCGAGTCTGCTCTCGGCTCACCGTGAACAACCCTGCTCTAAAAGCATTTTGTACTTTCACTCAGCTGAAACACACGTTTTAGTTTCTTTGAGATTGATAGCAATCTGAACAGGATAGTCGGGTCTTTTTAATGCACAAGAATGAGTTTGTAGGGCTGGAGAGATGGCTCAGCGGTTAAGAGCACTGACTGCTCTATCGAAGGTCCTGAGTTTAATTCCACCACCCCCCCCCCCCCGCGCCCCGGCAACCACATGGTGACGCACAACCATCCGTAATGAAATCTGATGCCCTCTTCTGATGTGTCTGAAGACAGCTACAGTGTACTCATATACATAAAATAAATCTTTTTTTAAAAAATGCGTTTGTGTGGTGGCTGTGATGGAGGCCAGACATTCTAAGCTTCCCAAAAAGCTCATAATGTGACTATCTAACCAGAGTCTTTGTGTGTGTGTCGGGGGGGGGGGGGGGGAGGCGTGGAGGGGGTCCTTTTTTTTTTCCCGGCGGGGGGGGGCGGGGGAGCGGGGAGTGGTGGTGCGTGCAAGTCTGTCACCCAAGGGCAGAGTCAGGAGGATCAGGAGTTCAAAAAGACATCCTCAACCACTTAGTGAGTTCAAGGCCATTCTGGGCTACATCAGATCCTCTTTTTAAAACCTAAAATGGGGAAAGGAGTTAATCCGGAATACCTGGTCTATAATCTCTGCACTGAGGAGGATGTCTGCAATTTTGAAGCTAGCCTGCTCTAATATGGAGTTCTAGGTTATTGGTTGCTACATAGGGAGTCCAGAGAAATGGAAGGGGGAGGGGGAACCCTTGGGAAACTACCCCTTAGGAAAGTTGTCTGTTCTAGAG
>JADRCD010207546.1:0-10452 GCA_019843815.1 Montemys delectorum
GGTTCGACCCTGCAGTATTGATAAGGGAGCTGTCAGCGGAAAGCAGCCCTCTACCTGACCAGTCCATGTCCTTCTGCCAGGAGGCAGACCAAGAGGCCCCCCAAGAGGAGGCCATGTTCCATCAAAAGTCTAAGGGAACCACACAGACACCTTTTCATCGGACAATGTGAACAGTGATTCCACTTGCTGGGAAGCTGAATCTTCAAGGACCTTTTAGATCTCTGGTTTCTGAGAGTGTTCCATGTTAGCCTAGAATAGAATTGGATACCAGGTGGTCTCCCTGGTTCAACTCCTTTATGAAAACAGAAATTGAGGGGAAAAAAACCTCTCCTCTCAATCAAAGAAAAATCATTTTAACAAAAGTTATAGCTACTGTGAACAATCCAACTAAATCTGGCAGGTTGGTCCTTTGTTTCCAAAATGGTGTTGGCCAGTTGGTGGGGAGTATGTGATCATTTTCTGCAGCAGGCCACGTAGTCAAATGTTACCCATGTGTGCTTTCATGAGCTTTGTGAGTTTTCTCTATGCAATAGTTTCTCATGGTGCAATAGCATCAAATATTAACACAGAAAGTGCATAGGAGAGAGCTTATCCTTCAGGGCTACAAGCCTATTTGATCCTAAGAGAATATGAGGGCTTCCGATGCTATAAACAGGCAAATGGGTAGACCTGATGAAGATAAAGTGCTGTGTGCCAGAGCTCGTTATTCTGAGTATTGTTGAGGCTGCCTGACCATTAGACTGGTCTCTGTTTTTGCCATCAATACTGCCCTGGAGATAGCTTATTTGTAAAAGAAGCAGGGTGAAAGGCTATGCATTCATTTGTAAAAGATGCCTCCACACACATTCTGGAGCTAATACTGTGTTCCTGAACTTTACCTGTGACTAAATACATTTTATTTCTTACAGCTGAGCTTCAGTAATTGGTTTTTGCAGCCTCCAACACATCCAGCAAGGAAAATATGAGAAGCCTAGCTTTCCTCCCCGCTTTCTGAAATGGCTTTTACTGCAGATGGGAAAAGCCATCTCAGCTCCGAGCTGGCAGTTCCCAAGGTCAAACCTTAGAAAGCTGGCACCTGGAAGCCCAATTGAGGAGCAGGTGGCTTTGGAAAAACAAATGACCCTAAGTATGGGAAGCATCAAAGGAGGGGAGAATGAGAGGAGTCAAGAGAGGCTGTTGGTCGGAGAGGAGGGATGGCCAGAGTCTCCCCAGACATTACTGTCACATCCACAGTTCGTGGCAGCTCAGCATGGTTTGTTTTCCTGGTTCTAATGCAATCAGAGCTGTCTGGAACTGCTTAGTAAGCCATCAAATCATACAGCACAGTCAATTCCAGGCCCAACTAGGATCAGAGGCTGGGGAATCATTCTATTTTGTGAGATTCAGCTGTGAAAAGAAAAACGCAAGCTCGTCCAATAGATTGATTCATTAAATTCATTCAGGAAAAAAAAAAAAAGACTAAATATACAGCAATTGATTTGGCCAGGAAAACACTGGTTCGTAGGTCCCACATCACCAGGAGATTTTGACCATTTTGATTTATGTTTATAAACTTGAGACTAAAGCAAGCACTGGGATCTATACATGCAGCAGTGGATACAGAGAATCAGCAGGTGCCCCCTCTGGACTAAATTCATAGTACAATGTAAGGACTTCTGTAGTCCCCAGACTTTTTCCTAAACGATCTCATATTTCCCTTTCCAAATACTCAGCATCTATCCTTTTATTCCCTTCTCCAAGGGACTCCTTGTTGTGGATACCCATAAGACCCAATCCTTTGCAAACCCTTTCTTCCCTGAGACTCACTTTATAAACCATTCCACCTGATGCTAATAGAGAATGGCCAATGGAGAACTGCTCTCTTGCTACTTTTTTGTATTTTTCTCAACCTTCTAGTCTTAAACAGAAGCAGGGCCAGGAAGAAGATGTTGGGAACCCTGGAATCATTCACAGGGCACCTTATAAAGCGTCATGAGGACTATTAGAATCACTATCACCTCTGTGTGACCCTCCTCCAGCTAAGAGCTGGTTCTTTAAGACTTTGCCTTGCCACAAATAGCCATGCCTCTCTCCAAGCTCCTGCTACTAGCCACACCTCTCTCCAAGTTCCTGTTATGCCAGAACTCCTGCCTCCAAAGACTGAAGATTGGCCCATAAGATGCTGACAGACTGGGGGAGGGGTTTTTCTCTACCTACCAGCTTGTAACAAAGGGAGTTCAATAATGATGGAGGACTGAAACATCGTGCCTCGGTCTCATTTTTTAACCCCTTCCCGCAGTCCAGTTCCCTTAATTTTTCACCGGCTCTTACTCCCAATAATGTATTTACTTTACATTCTGATCAAACCCCCCCTGCCAGTCCCCCTCCCACAGCCCCTCTCCTATCCCCCCTTCCCTTTGACCTCTGAGAAGGAAGAAGATCCCTCCTAAGTACCAAGCCACCCTGGCACCTCAAGTCACTGTAGGATTAGGTAGATCCTCTCCCACTGAGGCCAGACAAGACACTCCAGTTACGATCCACAGGCAGGTAACACAGTCAGGGCTAGCCTTACCCTCTCCAGTTGTTGGATGACCCTCATGACCAAGCTGCACATCTGCTACCTATATGCATGGGGCCCAGGTCCAGCCTTTGTATGGACTTTGTTTGGTGGTTCAGTCTCTGGGAGCCCCCAAGGATCCAGGTTAATTGACTCTGTTTGTCTTCTTGTGGAGTCCCTATCACTCCAGGTTCCTCAATCCTTCCCCTAACTCTTCCCCAAGACTTCCCAAGTTCCCTCTAATTAATGTTTGGCTGGGGTCTCTGCATCTGTTTCAGACAGCTGCTGGGTAGAGCCTCTCAGAGGACAGTTATGCTAGGCAGCTGTCTGTAAGCATAGCAGAGTGTCATTAAATAGTGTCAGGAAATGGTTCTTGCCCATGGGGTGGATGTCAAGTTGGGCCAGTCATTGGTTGGCCATTCTCTCAATCTCTGCTCCATCTTTGTTCCTGCACTTCTTTTTTTTTTATTTTGGTTTTTTGAGACAGGGTTTCTCTGTGTATCCCTGGCTGTCCTGGAACTCACTCTGTAGACCAGGCTGGCCTCAAACTCAGAAATCCGCCTGCCTCTTCCTCTCAAGTGCTGGGATTAAAGGCGTGCGCCACCACTGCCCAGCATCCCTGCACTTCTTATAGGCAGGACAAATTTTGGATAGAGGGTTTATAGGTGGCTTGGCATCCTTATCCTTCCACTGGGAGTACTGGTTACAGAATGTGGCCACTTCAAACTTTATGTCCCCTGCTAGGAGTCACAACTAGAGTCATACACACAGACTCCCTGGAGCCTCCCCCATCCCAGATCTCTGGTACATCCTAGAGATTCCTCCACACAAACTGATTTCCATTCACTCTCTGGGCCCTCTCTCCCAGGTTCTCCCTACACCTCCCTATACCTACATTGTGTGAAGGTTGCCTTTGTATTCTGTTTCTGATTGCTGTACTGACAGAGTGAGCTGGGTACTGGGCAGATTTTGGTATTGTCATTCTTATGGCTCATCATCTGCCTCAGTATCTTGTAAATGTAAACCTTCCTCACCAGCTGATTGGCTTAAGGAAGATCTGAAAGCCAATAGCTGAGCAGAAAAGGGAAGGTGGGGTTTCCAGAGCTGAGAGGGTCTCTGTGAAAAGAGGAGATGTTGGAGGATTTGCCAGTGGGACACGGAGGAGGTTGGACATAACAAGAATGTGAGAAAGAGGTAATGGACCACATGGTAGGACATGGACTAGAATAGTTGGGTTAACTAAGTTAGATGACCTTGCTGGGAGGTAGCATGAGATAGGCTTAAGCTATAATAAAATTAATAAGTCTCTGTGTGATTATTCATCTGGGGCAAGTCCAAAAAAGTCCAGTTATATAAAGTGTCATCAAAATCCAAAGAAGGAGACTCTTCAGGGAAGAGAATGGGAAGAGAAAGGGGATCTTGAGTTGATGAGGCTTAAATAGGTTTTTTTTTTTTAAATATACCCTTGCATTAAAAGCATGTATATGAATTCAGTAAATGAAACTTGCAATCTTGCAATCAATCTGGAAGAAAAATATATCAATGGCCTTTGACTTTGTCAAACTCTCCCTCATTTCTCAAGAGAACCTTCAGACTCTAGGAACTTAGCTTCCAGGTGGCTCCCCACAAGAAAAGAGAAAGGCTTTGCTGGTTTCTGGGAAGCACTGGGTGAGACTGTGAGCACATAACTGATAGGACTTGTGAAAGAGTCTTTTCTCTGAGTGATCCATATGCAAAAAGCCCAGCACCAACCTAGATCCTAGCATGCGCCTCCCTCTTGTTTAGAAAGTTACAAATGAAAGCTGATGATTGGATTCCACAGCAACAGCACAGTACACTGAACACAGTGTGTTACATATCCCTGTTCCGACTCTCGTGCAGGACAGCATTGTGAATCGGAAGGCAGGGTAAAGGTTCAGGAGAACTGAATTGATTTTTATCCCATATCCCCATTCTATTTGCTTAGGCAGCAGGTGCTGTGGGGGGATTTATAAAATCATTTCCTCCCTGTCTTGTCCTTTACTCACATGATTGGAGACAATATTCGAGAACCCAAGTTTGATTCCTACAAATTATACTTGAGAAGGTAAGGTGCTTGGTTAAGATTATAGGCTTCCAGACACAGATGACCCGCTTCAAATCCTGAACCCTTTGATGACTGATGCATAGGATTTAACATGTCTGTGCATAACTTCCTTCAACTATAATATGGGGATTGTATCCGTGCCTTTATTAAGTGGAGGTTGTAAGTGTTAGATGACATAATGTGTGCCGAAGCACTCCAAAACATGCCTGGCACATCATGAACTACGTATCTATAACAGCTATTGTCATCCTGCCCATTCTTTGCTAAGCATATTTATCTCTTTCTAATTCTTCACTTCCAATTCAGGAAGAAAGAGCTACATCATGTTTCAAGAACTAACAGGGGCCACTGGAGCAATGAAACTGTGTCCTTTCTAAGACTGGAAGACAGACTCCCTACAGTAGGCAGTTTTCTTTCTTCCTCTGACAGTTGAGTGATAAGATGGGAAACATCTCATGTCCAGCATGCCCCGCAATTATGGGGTAAACTGTCCCAAGGGAAAAGAATATGGGCCAGCAATGCTCTTTAGGAAAATTTTAAGAGACTCCTCTATGTTCTCAATGGGCCAGATCAGTCGGTGGGATTCTAGAAACAGATCATGACAAGGCAGCATGTGTGCAGAACAGAGGTCATAACATTCGGTGGCTGTTACCATGTAGGTAGCTGAAACCAACGTATAATCACCATTCACTATTGTTATTGTTATGATAATGATGATGGTGGTGGTGGTGTGTGTATGTGTGTGTGTGTGTGTGTGTGTGTGTGTGTGTGTGTGTATGTGTTAACGTGTATCATCAGGTTCTTGTAGGAAGATTTTAAGAGACAGAAAACCAGGATGAGACTTCTGCAAGATAGTATCTTCTATGTATGACAGAGAAATCTCAGTAATATGATTGCCTAAACAAGACATTAAAAAAAAAATGACAATTAACATGCCAGTGTGGATGGTCAAATTCTCACAGGGCTTTACCCTAGAAGAGCTATAGTCAATGACTGGAGAGTGGGAATCTGTCTTCCCCAGAGGAAAGGCCCCTGATAGGCAAGACAATCCCAAGAGGTCAGAAAAATACATATGACAAACATTAAATGATCTCAGCCACTTGCATTTATAAATTTATGCAAATATAATTATAATTAATGCAACTATAATTTAAAAAACAAGAGTCCAAGAATTTGAAAAGTGGGGAGAACTCAAGAGGAATTGGAGGGAGGAAGGGAAGGATGAGAATTATGCAAATACAGTGCTTATGTATGAAATTCTCAAAAATGAAAATAAAAACTATACACAAGGAAGGTTTCTTTTTTGTTTGGTTTGGTTTGGTTTTTTTGAGACAGGATTTCTCTGTATAGCCCTGGCTGTCCTGGAACTCACTCTGTAGACCAGACTGGCCTCGAACTCAGAAATCCACCTGCCTCTGCCTCACAAGTGCTGGGATTAAAGGCATGCGCCACCACTGCCGGCTGGTTTCTTAACCAAGTTATAACTTCCTTCTGACTAGCAAAAGATATGTTGGGGTTGTAAGTTTTAGTATGAACAGATTGTGATCTAATTAGATATGACTTATACAGATGTAATTGGTTAAAAATAAGATCATTGTTGGCTTTAATCAGTAATATTGGGTGTTCTTATTAAAAGAGTAACTTTGAATATAGACACATTTCCAAGAAGAATTCCACATGAAAACTTTAAGGAGTGCTAGATATTGTCAACATTCCCCAGGAAGCTATAAAAGAGTTATGGATACTTCTCTCACAGACCTCAGAAGAAACCAACCCTGATGCATTTTGATCTTGGAGTTGTTGCTTTCAGAGCTATGAGAAAATGAGTTTCTGCTTTTTAAGCCACCCAGCTTGGGGTATTTTATGATAAGAAAAGCACCACCAAAAGCGAAGAAGCACAATACAGTAGCTCACTCAATGGTCGAAAAGATAGTGTCTAGCAAAAGGTACTGGAGACTTAAGAGATACCTTCTGATATGTTCACTGGTATGGTCCAGCTTGACTATGCCATCAGTTGCCCAAGAATTGCATTAATCATCATTAGGGATGCTCGCTAAGGGGGTGTTTCTGAAAGCCAGGAAGGTTTTAACTAGTAGACTGAATAAAACATTGTAGCTCTCCCCTGCTTCCCTGGTGAAAGCATCCTTGTCGGTACTGTGTGAGTGGCCCCTATCCAATCAGAAGCAAGAGAAAGAGGTGAATAACAGAGAAGACATCTGATTCCCTGCCCAATGGTCTTCATGCTGGGACATCCAGTTTCCACTATTTGTTTACTGGTATAATATTATTCCATTTACTTAGTGATATTACTTACAAATTAGTATGAATTGTCACAATTATTCCCATATATCCCTTTGATCATATTACCCACCTCCTACCATAATTTTGTTTTATTTTTTAATTCATCCTTTTCTCATGCAATGCTTCCTGACCTCAGCTTCCCCTCTCTCCACTCCTCTTCCTTCCTTACAACCACCTCCCGTCTTTCCCCAGATCCAATGTTCCTCCACTTTCCTTGAGAAAAGAGCAGGCTTCTCAGCGATATCAACTGAACAAGGCATAACAAGATTCAATAAGACTAGGCACAAGCCCTCATATCAAGTCTGCATAAGGGAACCAAGTAGGAGGAAAAGGGTCCCAAGAGCAAGCAAAGGAGTCAGAGAATCCTCCCTCTTAGTGTTAGAATTCCCACAACACACCATGCTAAATAAGCATAGCAAGTGTGCAGATGACTTAGCGCCAACCCATGCAGACTCCATAATTGATGCTTCGGTCTCTGTGGTCCCTACGAAGCCTGCTTAGCTGATTCTGTGGCGGTGTCCTTGTGCTGTCCTTGACCTCTCTGGCTCTTACAGTCCTTTGTCTCCCTTTTCCACAGGGTTCTCTGAGTCCCACGTAATGTTTGAGTGTGAATTTCTACATCTGCTCCCATCACCTCCTACCATTTCTTATCTTCTCCTTTCTCCTTCCATTTTTCTCTTGTAGCTCATCTTTGATATTTAGCTCATCTTATTTTATTTTATCTTTTCACATATGGGAGAAAACATTTTATAGTTTTCTGGGTCTGGTTAACTTTGTTTAAAATGTGCCATCTGTTTTTCTGTAAATGATATTGTTTCATTTTTCTTTATGGCTAACTAAAAAAAATCTGTGTGTGTGTGTGTGTGTGTGTGTGTGTGTGTGTGTGTGTGTGTGTGTTATACTTTAAAGAAGAATTTTTCTTGAGTCTTGAACCAATTGGCCTTCAGATTTCAAATATTGCATCAGCTCCTGACTTACAGACCTTCATTGCTTTCCTGGGTCTCTAACTTGCCAATACATGTTTTTAGTGGTATCAGCATTTGTTGTTCTAGAAGCCAATATTGTATCATCCTCAAATCATACTGACTTTGTTTCTGTGAGGAACTCTGATTAATATAACATCTATGTGTTTTTTAAAAGTTCTATTGGCAACTTCAACCTGTGTTAAGATCAACAGGCTAGTCCTCAAGATGTCCCTTATCTCTGATTTCTGGCTCCTGAGAGTCTATGAGGGTGACCCTAGCTGAGACTTCTAGCAGCTGGGGATATGGAGACTACAGTGGCCACCTCCTGTAGCCAGGTGGGACTTCCAGTAGAGGAAGGGGGACACTAACTCACCAATAAAACGTTCAACTGAAAACCCTGCCTATAGAATGTGCAGAGATAAAGATGGACCAAAGATTGAAGGGATGGTCAACCAATGACTGCCCCACCTTGATATCCATCCATGGGAAAGAGCCCATCCATAACACTATTAATGATACTCTACCATGCTTTAGAACAGGAGCCTGGCATAACTGTCTCCTGAGAGGTTTCATCCAACAGAGGATGGAAACAGATGCAGAGACCCATAGCCAAACATGAGGGGCAGCTCAGGAGAGCCCTATGGAAGAATTGTAGATAGGATTTAGCAAGGGGAGGGGTCAAGGACACCAGAAGAATATCTACAAAGTCACCTAACCTGGGTCCATAGGACTTCACAGAGGCTGAACTACCAACCAAAGAGTATGTAGGGGCTCAACCTAGGCCCCTTACACACTTGTAGCTGATGTGCAGCTTGATTATTATGTGTGTCCTTTAACAATTGGAGCAGAGGCTCTGACTCTGGGCCCTGCCATTGGATCCCGTTTCCCAAGTTGGTTGGGTCTCAGTGTGCTTAGTCCTGCTTCAATTTGACAGATTGAAGATGTCCCAGGAGAGCACAGGGTACCCAAGTTGGAGAAGGTTTCACCTTCTCTGAGAAAAAGGAAAGGGGGTAATGGAGGAGGGATTTGTGAGGGTGGGACTGGGAGAAGAGGAGAGAAGGGGCTACTACCAGGATGTAAAGTGAATAAATAAATAAATTTTTAAAAAAAGATCAACTGGCTTTGTTCATATCAAAACCATCTGAGGATATCTCCACTACCAACTTAACACATTTACTTGTCGGTGTGCTACTTAACTTTTTTATACAGTGCTTAGATTAAGTATAATGGAGGAATCAGAAGTCTATTTTAAGGTTCTATTTACCTGTACTTAATTTTCTGCCAGCAATATATTAACTGGTACCTCATTTTAAACATGACATCAAACAAATATAATTTAGGTTCAAAAGGAAAATAAGGCATTCTCTCTATGCATCAAAATATACCCGAGTAAATCTCTTTTTATGCCTCCCCCTCCCCTTCTCTGAGTTCATTCTGAAATCAATAACCCGGAACAATACATTCTTTGGACTTAAACCTTGAAAGTTCAGGCTATCGTGAAAATGTTTACCATGAGTCAGCAACTATCCCTCCCACACTGTTGTGTATTTTGGCTAATGTCATTTCCATTGAGTCCTGGGAGCCTCTCACATCCCTGACATCTGGGACTTTCTAGTGGTCCCCCCAACAGTTCCCCATCCACCACTGCTACTTATATTTATTCATTCTCCTGGAAATTGGACTCCAGAAAACCAAACAACCCAATTTTAAAAATGGAGTACAGAGCTAAACAAAGAATTGTCAACTGAAGAGTCTCGAATGTCCAAGAAGCATCTAAAGAATGTTCAATATCCTTAGTCATCAAGGAAATACAAATTAAAATGACCCTGAGATTCTACCTTAAACCAATCAGAATGGCTATGTTCAAAAACATAAGTGACAGCAGATGCTGGCAAGGATGTGGAAAAAACAGAAATGCTCATCCATTGCTGGTCGGACTGCAAGCTGGTACAGCCACTGTGGAAATCAATCTAGTGGTTCTTCAGAAAGTTGGAAATAGTTCTACCTGAAGACCCAGCTATAGCACTACTGCGCATATAGCCAAAAGATGCTCCAATATATAACAAGGATACATGCTCCACCATGTTCATAGCAGCCTTATTTATAATAGCCAGAAGCTGGAAACAACCCAGAAGTCTCTCAACAGAAAATGGATATAGAAAATGTGGTACACTTACACAATTGAATACAATACTACTCAGCTATTAAAAATGATGACTTCACAAATTTTGTAGGCAAATAGACAGAACTCGAAATCATCCTGAGTCAGGTAACCCAGATCCAAAAAGAAATACATGGTATGTACTCACTGATAAGTGGATACTAGCCCAAAAGCTCAGAATACCCAAGATACAACTCACAGACCACATGAAGCTTAACAAGAAGGAAGGCCAAAGTGTGGATGCTTCAAGCCCTCTTAGAAGAGGGAACAAAATAATAAGGGAGGCAGAGGGAAGGAGGGACAGGGGTAGGAGAGGAGAGGGGAAGAGAATAAAGGTGGGAGCAGGGCCAAGTATGGAAAGAGACAAGAGAGAAGTCCTGGAGTGGTTTTCATAAGCTGAGTT
>JADRCD010207550.1:0-18826 GCA_019843815.1 Montemys delectorum
ACACACACACACACACACACACACACACACACACATACACACACAAAGACACTGAACATGTAGGTGTTCAAACTTATAGTTTCTCTATTTCTCAGTAAGTTTAACTTTACAAGAAAGACTTGCCACTCAATAGATCCTATCAGCCATCTTTTCACTTGTTTTATAAGCATTTATCAACATTTTATTCCATATAAGTCATCATTTATATGTGTGAGTTTCCACCTGAATGTCCTATAAATAACTATTATCATGTAATTACAGTCTTCTTTCAAAATTAAATACAAAATGAAATACAAAGTACAATATAAATACCTGTGACTTTTATATCCACTAAATTAATAATCACCTGCTAATTTTTAGCTATCCATACTAATTACTGAGTTATGCTCTATAAATGTGAATACTTTTTTTTTACAGCATAACTATTGGAAGTTGTACTCATTTTGAGTTTTTATCAACCTACTGTTATTCTTAACACACTTTTGTTCATGAAGCCTTTCTTAATATTCTGTCACATTTACTTCTTTCTATTTGCTTTCCCATTCTAAAGACTTTTCAAATCTTTGTATTATTTCATTTTTTTGAGGGGGGGGGGATTTTTCGAGAAAGGATTTCTCTGTGTAGCCCGGCTGTCCTGAAACTCACTCTGTAGACCAGGCTGGCCTCGAATTCAGAAATCTGCCTGTCTCTGCCACCCAAGTGCTGGGATTAAAGGTGATATTATTTCATTCTTATTTGAATTTATAACTATTGCCTTAATGTATGCCATTCTTATGACTTTCACAAACAGGAAGCAAATCTTTCTTACTCCCTAATATTACAGTTTCAGGCTAAATAAATATGATCTATTGTGAGTGTGATCTGGGCATGGCCTCTTGGGGAGGCCAAATGTGGGGAGTTTGACTGCACTTATCCCAAGCTGCTGCTCGGGCTGTTGGGAAGGACCCAGACAATGCTCTGGGAGTGGTAAAGTGTAGTCTGAGCTGTGGGGAAGCCAGAGCTATTTCGGGGTCCCCAGACTTTCGACTAGGCTGGGCCATGGGGTTCTCAGACTCTTGGAATCCAGATGCTGCAGGGAGTGGCAGAAGATTGTAGAACAGATCAGGCAGGAGGCAGCATATAGCCTGGGGCCTGGGGGATACAGGGAGTAGGGGGGCTCTAGTTTGTCCTAGAATTGATTGTCCTTCACTTGGTCGAGGCAGGCTGGAAGTGTAGAAAGGCCTTCTAAGGGAGAATTAAGTTGCATCTCTGTAGTCAAATGTCTTCTTCGTGGCTCCCCATGGTGGATTTTGATGAAAGAGATAGTCCATGGCTGAAAACTGTTTATTGTCTGCTCATGACAGAAAATGGATGGATACCTATACCGTACCCACTTCTCAGGGTAGACCTGAGAACAAATACCTTTTGCAAGGAGGAATATCTGGCAAGAGAAGCTTATTGCTAAGCCCTCAGGGCATCTAGGTACCTCATTAGCATGGAGAACTCTGTTCTGGATTCACAAGACCATAGATCATATTTCCTTATGTGAGGAGTGTGGCACATGTTCAGGGCCAGGAATCCGGCAGGGAGTGGGGAGCTGCCTAAGTCTCAGGTTTGTGTCCACGGAATCTCAGTGTCTCAACCTGCTCTACCTTACCAAGCTTCCTGGCATGGTTTTACTGTCCAACAATTTATATAATTCAAGATTACCATAAATGATATTGTTTGCTAAAGAATAGTGTTATCTTAAACGTTTTTAAAGAACATTTTTAAGCATAGCTTTTCTATATATTGCCTAGGTGGTTATATTACACAACGAATTGAATTTTGAAGTAAATCAAAGAGTCACAGGCTGAAATCCTAACTTTCATAGACAATTTGGTAAAGGTGCTTATAGCCTGAGTGTGGAGCCTTTAGAATGAAACTAACTTAGTACCTAAAAGAAACACAATGATCTAATGCCTTTTCCATGTAAAAGTACATCTGAAAGCTGGCCATCTATGAGAAAGAAGCTCTCATCTGGGCCTGAATCTCCAGCACTTTCTTTCAGAATTCTCTCCTTCTAAACTGAAAAACCAATTTGTTATTAGAAGTCCAAGTCAATTAAAATAGAAAATTGGTACTGAAAAGTAAGGACACTGGTATGCAAAAATATAGAATTGGAGAAGAATACTCTACATTCTGGTTAGAAGACAGGAGAGCTTTGAAGTTAAGAAAAGCTGTATTACTTTAAGTTAATTATGAGATGCAATTCTTTTAAGGGTCTTGGAAGGAGAAGAGAATGAGAAGAGTTTTGGGGAGCCTCTCAGGGTTTTTAAATATTTAACTGGTTAACTGGTTAGGAACAAAATTCTAGTAGGAATATGAAAAATAAAAGCCATACTGATGATATGTAAGATGGAATTGAAAATTGTATTGGATTATGGAAGAAAGGCCATCTTAGTGCTGATGGTCAACTTGGCAAAATTTAAATCATCCAGATTAGACACCTCTGGGCAAGTCTATGATGAAGTTTCTACACTGGGTAATTGAGCCAAGACACCAACTTTAACTGTGGCAGCATCATTCCATGGGTTGATGTTCTGAACTGAATAAAAAGAAAAGAGTGAGCTAAGCACCAGTATTCATCCATCTCTTGTTTCTGTGTGTAGAGCTACCTCTTGTTGTCATGCCTTCTCTACTATGATGAACTTTACCATTGAACTGTAAATCAAAATAAACTTTTCCTTCTTTAAATTTATTTTCCAGGTATTTTGTCGTAGTAAAAAAACAAATAACTAATTCAGTTTCTTGGTATAAATAGTGGCAAAGAACTCAACTGAATCATGTTTTACGTGGACCAGGCCCAAGACTGAAAACAAAAGGATAAAATGAGCCAAGTACCAGCATTCAACATTTCTCTGCTTCCTGACTATGTGTACACCATGCCATCTGCTCCTGCTGATACTACTTCCCTTCTATAATGCACTGTAACCTCAAACTTTAAGCCAAAGTAAACTTTTCCTTTCTTAAGTTGCTTTTGTTTGGAACCTTATCATAGCAACAAGAAAAAAAGCTAATTCAGAATGTTTGTCACTCTGAGTAATTAGAAGAATAACAGTATTGTCCATGATCATTACTTATAATTTTCATCCCATTAATATCATTTGGTATTGTCATTCAAGTCAAATAGTAAATAAACTACTATGCTGACACTGGCCTTGAGGACAGGAATCTTTGGATAGAGAAAGTAAATATTCCTAAAATTGGCAATACTGTTACCTTACGCCAGCATTTAGCTTTTATGACATTGAATTTATATCTGTATAAAGTTAGATAATTCAATTATTCAGCTCATTTATTGCCACCAGACTCAAGAATTTTCAGATACTATTGTTTTAGTACAATTATTAATTTAGAGAGCTTTAAAAATCAAAGCAACTGGATGGTGGTGGCGGTGCACGCCTTTAATCCCAGCACTTGGGAGGCAGAGGCAGGCGGATTTCTGAGTTCGAGACCAGCTTGGGCTACAGAGTGAGTTCCAGGACAGCCAGGGCTACACAGAGAAACCCTGTCTCAAAAAACCAAAAAAAAAAAAAAAGAAAAAGAAAAAGAAAAAAAAAAGAAAAAAATCAAAGCAAAAGTTAATCATAATATATAAGGAAAAACAGAATCATGCATAGTTGGTACTTTCGAAATGTCATAAGCATCACAAAAATCTGTCAAAATTGTCAGGGTGTTAGTTAATTTCTATAAAGAAAGTTGGATTATGTATGAAAAGAAGAGTCTCGTAACAATATCTTATTTCAAAATAAATTCCAAATTGATTTAAAAAATAATGCAATAAGAGAATTTTTAGAACTTTCAAAAGAAAGACTATAATTATATTCTCATACGAAATATAGGGAAAAAAAAGAAACCTTGCATTAGGAAGTAACCAGTAAAATTATGCATATAACCAGTAAAATGCCAATATTTGGTTCTTACAAAAAGTTAATCACTCCTCTGTTCTTACTACTCTGACAATGGTTTAAGGAGAAAAGGCTTTATTTTTTAATTTTTTTTGTGTGTGAATACAGGCCTCTTTTGTTAAAATTTTTATTAGATATTTTCTTTATATATATATTTCAAATTTTATTCCCTTTCCTGGTTTCCCCTCTGAAAACCCCCTATCCCCCATCACCCCACCCATTCACACTTCCTGGCCCTGGCATTCCCCTACACTGAGGCGTAGAGCCTTCACAGGACCGAGGACCTTTCCTTCCATTGATGATCGACTAGGCCATCCTCTGCTACATAAGCAGCTGGAGCCATAAGTCCCATCATGTGTACTCTTTGGTTGGTGGTTTAGTCCCTGGGAGCTCTGGGGGTACTGGTTAATTCATATTGTTGTTCCTCCTATGTGGCTGCACACCCCTTCAGCTCCTTTGGTCCTTTCTCTAGCTCCTCCACTGGGGACTCTGTACTCAGTCCAATGGATGGCTGAAAGCCTCAACCTTTGTACTTGTCAGGCACTGGTAGAGCCTCTTAGAAGGCAGCTATATCAGGCTCCTGTCAGCAATCACTTGTTGGCATCCACAATAGTGTCTGAGTTTGGTCACTGTATATGGGATGGATCCCCAGGTGGGGCAGTCTCTGGAAGGTCATTTCTTCAGTCTCTGCTCCACACTTTGTCTCTGTAATTCCTTCCATGGGTATTTTGTTCTCCCTTCTAAGAAGGACTGAAGTATCCACATTTTGGTCTCCCTTCATCTTGAGTTTCATGTGGTTTGTGAATTGTGTCTTGGGTATTCCAAGTTTCTGGGGTAATACCCACTTATCAGTGAATGCATACCATGTGTGTTCTTTTGTGTTTGTGCTATCTCACTCAGGAAGAAATCTTTTAGTTCCATCCATTTGCCTAAGAATTTCATGAATTCATTGTTTTTAATAGCTGACTAGTACTCCATTGTGTAAATGTACCACAGTTTCTGTATCCATTCTTCTCTTCCTCTATAAAGAACATCTGGGTTCTTTCCAGCTTCTGGCTATTGTAAATAAGGCTGCTATGAACATAGTGGAGCATGTGTCCTTATTACATGTTACATCTTCTGGGTATATGCCCAGCAGTGGTATTGTTTGGTCATCAGGTAGTACTAAGTCCAATTTTCTCAGGAACCACCAAATTGATTTCCAGAGTGGCTGTACCAGCTTGCAATCTCAAAAACGATGAAGGAGTTTTCCATATCTGCACCAGAATCTGCTATCACATGAGTTATGATCTTACCAATTCTGACTGGTGTGAAGTGGAATCTCAAGGTTGTTTGGATTTGCATTTCCCTGATGACTAACGATATTGAACATTTCTTTAGGTGCTTCTCAGCCATTCATTATTCCTCAGTTGAGTATTCTTTGTTTAGCTCTATACACAATTTTTAAAAGGGTTATTTGGTCCCCTGGAGTCAAACTTCTTGAGTTCTTTATATATACTGGATATTAGCCCTCTATCAGATGTAGGATTAGTAAAGATCTTTTCCCAATCTGTTTGTTGCCGTTTTGTCCTATTTGCCTTACAAAGCTTTGTAATTTTATGAGGCCCCATTTGTCAATTCTCAATCTTAAGGCATAAACTTTTGGTGTTCTGTTCACGAACTTTTCTCCTGTGGCCATATATTAGAGGCTCTTTCATACTTTCTCTTCTATTAGTTTCAGTGTATCTGGTTTTATGTGGAGGTCCTTGATTCTTGGACTTAAGCTTTGCACAGGAGATAAAAATACATCTATGTACATTCTTCTGCATGGAGACCTCCAGTTGAAACAAGACCATTTGTTGAAAATGCTGTCTTTTTTTCACTGGATGGTTTTATCTCCTTTGTCAAAGATCAAGGGGCCATAAGTGTGTAGGTTCATTTTTCAGTCGTCAATTCTATTCTATTTATCTACCTGCCTGTCACTGTACCATGCAGTTTTTTTTTGTTTGTTTTTTAATCACAATTGCTCTATAGTACAGCTTAAGGTCTGGGATGGTGATTCCACCAGATGTTCTTTTATTGTTGAGAACAGTTTTTGCTATCCTAGGATTTTTGTTATTCCAGATGAATTTGCAAATTGCTCTTTCTAACTGTGAAGAATTGAGTTTGAATTTTGATGGGGATTGCATTGAATCTGTAGATTGCTTTTGGCAAGATGGCCATTTTTACTATATTAATACTTCGAATCCATGAGCATGGGAAATATTTCCATCTCTGAGATCTTCTTCAATTTCTTTCCTCAGATACATGAAATTCTTGTCATACTGATCTTTCACTTGCCTAATTAGAGTCACACCAAGATATTTTATATTATTTGTGACTATTGTGAAGGTTGTTGTTTCTCTAACTTATTTCTCAGCCTGTTTATCCTTTGTGTAGAGGAAGGCCACAAGTTAATTTTATATCCAGCTACTTTGTTAAAGTTGTTTATCAGGTTTAGGAGTTCTCTGGTGGAATTTTTGAGATCACTTAAGTATACTATCATATCATCAGCAAACAGTGATATTTTGACTTCTTCATTTCCAATTTGTGTCTCTTTGATCTCCTTTTGTTGTCTAATTGCTCTGGCCAGGACTTTGAGTACTATATTGAATAAGTAGGGAGAGAGTGGGCACCCTTGTCTAATGCCTGATTTTGGTGAGATTGCTTCTAGATTCTCCACATTTAGTTTGATGTTGGCTGCTGGTTTGCTGTATATTGCTATTAGTATGTTTAGGTACAGGCCTTGAATTCCTGATCTTTCCAAGATTTATCATGGAGGGATGTTGGATTTTGTCAAATGCTTTCTCAGTGTCTAGTGAGATGATCATATGTTTTTTTTTTCATTGAGTTTGTTTATATAGTGGATTATGTTCATGGATTTCCGAATATTGAACCATCCCTGCATCCCTAGGATTAAGCCTACTTGAACATGATGGATGATCATTTTGATGTGTTCTTGGATTTGGTTTCCAAGAATTTTATTGAGTATTTTTGCATCAATATTCATAAGGGAGATTGGTCTGAAGTTCTCTTTCTTTGTTGAGTCTTTGTGTGGTTTAGGTGTCAGAGTAATTGTGACTTCATAGAACAAATTGTGTAGAGTACCTTCCGTTTCTATTTTTGTGGGATAGTTTGAGAATTATTGGTGTTACATCTTCTTTGAAGGTCTGACAGAACTCTACACTAAGTCCATCTGGTCCTGGCCTGTTTTTGGTTGGGAGACTATTAATGACTGCTTCTATTTCTTTAGGGCTTATGGGACTGTTTAAATTGTTTATCTAATCTTAGTTTAACTTTGGTACCTGGTATCTGTCCAGAAAATTGTACATTTCATCCAGGTTTTGCAGTTTTGTTGAGTATAGGCTTTTGTAGTAGGATCTGATGATTTTTTGGATTTTCTCAGTTTCTGTTGTTATGTCTCCCTTTTCATTTCTGATTTTGTTAATTAGGATACTGTCTCTGTGCCCTCTAGTTAGTCTGGCTAAGGGTTTATCTATTTTGCTTATTTTCTTACAGAACCAGCTCCTGATTTGCTTTCTTTATGTAGTTCTTTTCTTTCCACTTGGTTCATTTCAGTTCTGAGTTTGATTATTTCCTTAGATCTACTCCTCCTGGGTGTATTTGCTTCTTTTTGTACTAGAGCTTTCAGATGTGCTGTTAAGGTGTTAGTGTGTAGTCTCTCCAGTTTCTTTTTGTAGGCATTCAGAGCTATGAGTTATCCTCTTAGGATTGCTTTCCTTGTGTCCCACTATATCTCATAATTCATTTGAGTCCATTAGTTCTTGGTTCATGTACTCTGAGGCAGTGCATCATGAGATCACCAAGTAGAAGAAAAAAGTGGTTCAGCTCATTATTAGACAAGAAGAATACAGGAAAGAAACACCCTTCAAGACCAACCTTTATGATCTATTTATTCCAACTGGCCTTATTTCCTAGTAATGATCCCATCACTTCTTAGTAGTACCAATAGTTCAGAGTTGTATTTTAACAAAGGAGCTTTACATAGATAACACAAAGTACTATGTATGAACGATGAAAGTAGAAACCATTTTAGTGCCATTGTGCAATATAAATTAAGTTTATTATTGTATTCTGGAAGATAATTTTGCCATTTGATTTGGACAAAGCTGCTTGGGACTCAAAATGTGATGGTTCAAAAGTTGTGTGCACGGGAGATCAAATATTTTCAAAAGTATAGCATCTAAATAATCAAAACATGGAGGTAGTGATAATTTCCTAAAGATGAACCCATAAAGCAACAGTTTAAAAGAAAAATAAGTTAACTTTGTGTAACTTTTGCTATCTAGTCATCAGTTTCCTTATTTTGAGATAGTCCTGAGTTTGCATTGTATTTGAGTCAGCACTTATGCATGTGTACAAGTGGACATGTGTTTGTGTACAAACCTATATGGGGTGCATGAAATCCAGAGGTCAACTACTAGTGCTTTTCCTCAAAACCCATCCATTATCCTTTTTATTTTATTTTATTTTACTTATCAGAGTGTCTCAATGGACTATAGTTCATCTATCATTTAGATTAGTTGTCCAATAATCCCTAGGGATCTGCTTGTCTCTGCCCCCCCACTCCCCATGCTCAGACTCTAAACATATACCACCATGCTTGAGTAGCTTTATTGTTTAACATGGATTTTAGGCTTTTAAGGCACAATTTCAGACTCTTTTCATCATCAAGTTTTAGATTTAAGGCACAACTACAATGTATAATGTATTTTGGGGATGCAGCTGTCTTGAGCTGTCCTGAATGGAACATGGTCAAGTAGGTAGACCTTGAGAGGCATGTTGAGTTGTATGATAAGGGACTTAACAGGAATTCATTGTTCTGTATACATTTTTTCTACTGCATTGTATAACCACTTTAGATGAATTCAAGGTTGGTTTTTTTGTAATATTTTATTTTCTGTTTCTGTTTTCTGTTTCAAGTGAAAAGTTATTTCTGGGTGATTTTTGTCATTTCCTTGCTTCACCATGAAAACAAGATTTCTTTCCACCTTTCAGAATTATTTTATTTGTCGTGACCCTTCTGCTTTTTTCTCCTTTTAATATAAATCAGATAGCTACATGGCTTGTTGTTGTCTACCATTGACAGTCTTTCTATGTCACCACTGACACCTGGAATTTTTTGTATCTCAGTGGAAATGTCTTCCATGGTGACAGGAGCATGCATTCCTGTGTTTGCAAATTGAATTAGGCTTGTGAGACTGGATCAAAACAGGATCTGAACTGTACTAGAAACAAGCAGTTTATACAAGAGAACAGAAATATGAAGTCTCAGAGATTTATGTCTAACCCCTTGGTTTAGTCATCTGTGGAAACTGTACTATTTAATTAACCTTTCGAACTTCAGTTTTATTACTTATCAAATGACAGCAGGCTGCATTTCTGTAAGCTTGATATAAAAAAAATCAAGCATTAGACACCAAATTTTAACAATACCATTTCACAAAATATGATAAATTATGTGAAATGTAAGAATATTTTAATTATAAAAATGTCTAAAGAGATTATTTATTGCCATCTAAATTTAATACCTACATGTAAGGTGTTCTAATAAGGTATATCTGTTTATAGTAGGCATACATGTAGCAATGTGGCATATCAAAAGACATTTACTTGACAATATATCTAGTCATTCTTCATTTGTGACTTTAGGTGTTGTTTAAAGTTTAACAACAGTAAGACTTACATTCACAAGCTTTATTACATGTTCAGTGCTATTCTGGCATACCTGCAAATTCTGAAGTCACCCATTTTTCTAGATACTTCTTATTACAAACTCTTGCTTCTTTCAGGGTCTGTTTTGTATCTCATTTCCAGTAGCCCTCCTCTTGTCTGATTTTCTTCTCATTCATCCATCTGTGAATGCATTCATGGAATACCTTTTTGAATGTTTAGAGTAATTGGGTTGTATTACTCTGAAGTACTAAATCTCTATTTGTTCTTGGGCCCCCCAGAAATTTTCTTTCATTGTTCCTGCTATAACTAGAATTCCCATCATGTCACTCACCCCTTCTTTTATCATACTAGTCATCCCTTCATCTTTTATTAGGAAAAAAATTCCTGGAAATTTCCAACACAGTTTTGCTTTTTTAAACCATGTGATTAGACTCCCACTTTCTATGACCAAGAGGTTTAACAATATCTCTATTGAATATACATTCTTTTCTTCTTATACATAAATTGGATATAAATTATCATAAAATTTACCAAATAGATGCAGTTGAAATAGATCATATTCAATGATACCTAGTTGAACTTAGCTCTGGAGTTATTATGTAAAATGATGCACAGGAAAAAATGACATAAAAACACATTTAATGCAAAATTCTTTAATTTATACTATTTGCTTAATTTGTCATTCTGTGTGGTGGCATGCTTCTATAAAGTATTTAGTGGCCTCATGGGATAGATATAGAAAGTAATTAAGTCCTGGCCTATGGTTTCTACCTCATCTTGAAACCAATAAGTTCCCAAATGAAGGACACACTCATATCCTTTATATTTACAATAAGCCTTAAGCAACGCAAGAGCTAGGTAGCTGCCTACCCTCCATGCTGTTAAATCTATTTTTCTATCAATAGCTCAAAGTTATTTCCTACTATGTTTCATGTGGGCTGCTCTTAGCTCCAATTGGGCCACATTCTCTTGAGTTTTAACCCATAGCTACTTTTCCTTCCTCTTCCTCTTCACTCTCCTTTTTTCTCATAGTCTCTTCTCTCCACAGGCTCAAGAAACCTAAACTCCATCTATGTCTCTTCTACCTGGAACTTGGCTGTTGGCATCTTTATTTACCAACCAGAATTACCTTGGGGGCAGGGTCACAGGTGCTATGTGCAGGTTCCTGGTCTTGAGAGCCGTACTTAGCTTTAAAATAGACAGTAAAAGACAAAAATTCAATCCTATACAGGGTGAGATTGAATGTACTGGCAGCAGGTATATAGTAGAGGATTGCAAATTCGATCATCAATAGGAGTAAAGGACCTCGGCCTTGTGAAGGTTTTGTGCCCCAGTGTAGGGGAATGCCAGGGCCAATAAGTGGGAGAGGGTGGGGTGACAGGCATTGGGAGGGGGGAGGCAAAAGGGGTTTGTTCTTGTTTTTGTTTGTTTGTTTGTTTGTTTTGGAGGGGAAAATGGGAAAGGGAAAATGTACATGTAAATAAAGAAAATACCTAATTTAAAAAAAAGACAAAAATTCAACAGATAGATAACTAGCATATTGCCCTGCTGCTTCTTCAGAAGAAGGGAAAGAAGGATGACTGAGGAGTTCCTCGGTCTGATATTCCATACTACCAGAAATTGGATGCACCAGGGATGGTGAGTAAGGGATCATTTCTATGTCAGAGATATGTTGTTTTCTTCTACACCATGGAAGAGCAGTAGAAAGACTCTTTATATATGGACCTTCATGTGATATCATTGTCCATTGCTGTGACACAAGTTTAGTTATCAATGTACTTTCCCAAAATTCCACACAAATGGTACTATGGAGTCATGTATTTTTTCTGTAAATATTTAACCAGGATCTGCACTATGCCAATTTCTGAGAATGTACTGGGAAGCAAGGCAAAAATAACTCCTGCATTCAAGTCTGTTTTATCTCAGAAGTCAACTAAAATGAGGAGGGCCTATTAGCTCACAACATTGAGCAGCAATAGAGTTGAAAACAGGGACCTAAATTCTCCATGTTTCTAATATCATGTACACTTCACCATTTAACTTGTGTCTTACCTAACAAAGGGATAGATGATGGAATGATAATCTCAGCTTCTGTTTTTTCACCTTTGAAGAAAGAGCAGAAGTGGGGGGGGGGGGGGAAGAGTGAACTTTACTTTGGCAAAGTGTATGCTCCAGGATTGAACATTAGAACTATATTATGTCCCCAATATGCTTGATAAAACCAAACCAAATTTCTGTTTTGATATTCATTACACTGATTCACTTACAAATTAGACTTTTAACTTATGATATACTTGTCAACTTACTATTGTCCCTTTTATTCTTTTGAAATGATGTCTTGAGAGATGACAGAATAGAGACCAAGAAGTAGAATACAATAACCAAATTAGTCCCTGACAAATAGACAAAGAGTTTACACTTTGTGCTAATTTTCTTGTTGCTATGATAAAGTACTAGACAAGAGAAACTTAAAGGGTTAATTTTGGCTCACAATTCTGTGCTAAGTTCATCTATGCTGGGAAGGCATGGTGGAAAAAGGAAGAGACAGGTGGTTATACTACATCTAAAATCATGAATCAGAGAAAGAAAAATACTTGTGCTTCTTTCTATTCTCTCTGGGACTCAATCAAACTCATTGGATATTGCCACCCTCCTTTAGAATAAGTCTCCAGTCCTTAGTTAAATCATTCTGAAAACATCACATGTTGTGAACTTTTTCTTATTATATGGGAACCAATGTCTGTTCACAGTAAATAACACATCAGTGATAGAAACAGAATATTCCACTGCTATATGGCTTGGTAATAATGTACAGAAACCGAGATGAAGGGTTAGTAATAGGAACATGGATACCTTTTGAGCAGCTACATCACTTCTGAAAAAAAAAGTCTTTCCCCAGAAACTGCTGACTGTCTAAAAACTCTTCTGATGTTCTTTCAAGTTGGAGAAGTGGTGATTTTTATCCCCACCTCCTGATGGAAATTTAAATATGCACACATTGTGCAGGTGTTTAAAACTGCAGAATAAGTTCCATTTTGGACCATTTCAGAACCTAACAGAGGCAAAAGTGTAGTGACCACTATCTGTACAGGAGAATCTCAAGGCATCATCAGTGTTCAGTGTGGTGTGGTAGCCTTTAGAAGGTAACAGTATGACCATCCTGACTCTCTTCTGCTGGCCATCTTGACAAATATATAGTAGGGCCACAGACCTAATGATTAACTGTGTGAACTAAGAAAAAACTGTGGGAACATTTATGAAATGATCTCTACTTCATACTTAAATTTTCAAAATAGGTCGGCTAGGAAGGAGAATATTTACTTAAAAATCTAAAAGAATATTTTAGAAAAAGCCTTCTTAGTTGCTATTCAGATTCAAGTGGGAAAGAGTTATCCTGACTCACCAGTTAGAGAGAAAAGGTTCAACCCCATAACTTTGTCTTTATTTCAAGTTGCCTGGAATTTGAGCAATTAGAGTCAACTCAAGAATAATAGAATCCTATCTGGATACAGGTTTATGATCATATTCTTTAGTCAGCTTTGCTTTCTTTCTGCCTGTCTTACAAGTTTTATTTTCAGTTTACTCCAAATTTAACCCAGCAACAGAAATTTTATATATTGCCTACATAAAATCCCAATAAAAGCAAAATCTATCATCCTAGTGAAAATTTTGAGATTTGAACAAATATTGATTGGAAGCATAGAGACATTGTTTTGGTGTAATCAATGCTGCTTAGGCAAAAGACAGGGTAGTCTGAAGGCACAATAGAAAACTACAATTAAAACAGAAAGAGCAGCAAGTGAGATCAAAGGTATGTGGCATCTAACAAATTTTTATGATATACAAAGAAATACAAAGGAGACCTTGGCTATGGTTTCACACATCTGGGTTAAGGCATGATCCTCTGATTAATCAACTAAGAATATAAAACTCCCAGTTTAATCTGAATGTCAGATGACTCTTAGTACAAATTCATCTTATGTAACATATATAATATATGAGGCATACTTAAAGTAAAAGGAACTATTTGTTTATCTAAAATTCAAAGAGGGCTTTTACATTTTATTTTTTGACTGTATAATGGAAATGGAAAACCACTAAAGACTTCAAAACTTAATGTGATTATGCTCATAAATTAAAGGGAAGGAAAGTTAGTCACAAAACATAATACAAGTGTCTCTTTGCAAATGTGTTAGTTTGTAAGGAACTTCCTGTCAAGTGGCTTTGCCATAAGGAGAGATTGTACCTCACCAAGTATGATGATGTTTTAAATAAAGTCTGATGATGATAACCCAACTTCAGCAACATGGCAGGTAAGGCTGACTTACAGCAAATGTGGAAATGTGGGTTTTCTTTCTTTGCATTCAGACTCTGCAGAGGACACACACACACACATATATACACACACACATACACACACAGGTACAAAAGTCTGACATAGCAATTTTACTTACAAAACTGAGAACATTCCCATTATCTGTGTTGAAATCTTGCTTCCAGCGCTCTTCTAAGCCTGTGTTTACTGTGCCTGGCTTTTCAGAACAAGGTGATTGCTGCAGAACAATTTGATTGTGGCTACTGCACTCTGTTCGCAGCAAGGATCTTCAAAAAAAATCTGACATTGTGATTTCTAACACATGATCTATCAAAGATAGAACAAAGCCTTTCAGGCCAGCTGCAGAAATATGCATGTTGTCAGTGAGTGGAAATTGTTGTCCAAATTTAATACCCATTTGCTAAACCCAAATCCTAATTTTAATGATGTTGTCATTGTTTCTTAAGTATCTCAGCCTCTTGTTTGTAACTTTCTCCCTAGGAGTTGCTAAGTTTCTATTCATAGTCATCTACAATACAGGAATGGTCAAGTTGTCTAACCTGCTGATCAATGAGTTTATGAGCTTACAACTGAACACCTAGAACACCAATTTCTCCATAGGGGGCCAGAGATCAGGCATGGCAGAGACAGTATCAAATGGAAAAGAAAAGGCCAAGGTTAAAGTGTTAAAAAGTATTTGACATCCCATCATTCCAATACCATAACACCAAAAATACAGCTGCATGTAATGTAAGATGACGAAATGTAAGCTTTTTAAAAATGTATATACCATTGCCAATGCTCAGCATTTTCATTCACATTCAACTCTGACAACAATGGCATCAAAGTGATACTGATATATAGGAAGTGCATCAAGTATGAGGCTCAAAGTGACTAGAATCACTCTATCTGGGGCCGAGCCAAGATCATACTAAGTGTATTACATAAACTATTATAGCCAATATTTGATAAATATTTCATATATCTACAAATTATTAAGACTTTACAAATATTAAATAGAATTATTTTTGATGAAAGTACACCATCCTTACCATTTTAAAATGAGAAAATTAAAATACAAAGCTTGGGAGGTCAAAAGATATAGATCTCTGGAGCCCAATGGTCAGTCAGTCTAGCCTACATCCCAATAAAAAGTCAGAAAATACAAGATAGACATCTCCTGAGGAATGATACCCAAGGTTGATCTCTAGCCTAAACATTTACTCACACCACATATATGTGCACATACAGATATTCCTCTACACACATGGGCCCACATGTGTATACACACACACACACACATACACACACACACACACACACACACACACACACACCATTTGCTCTACAATTTAGCTTAATATATATTCATTATCTGTAAAATATGGATTACTGTGAATCATACTTATTCAAAGCAACAATTAGTACTGTGCTTTGATTTAATCTGTACTTATTCATTCTTTCTTCTGATAGTCATACATGGAGTCCTGTTGGATGAGGCTCTATAAATTTATTATTAGTGACTTGATCCACTTCAGAAGTGTGCAGCCTATAAGAATGCATGCAATGAAACAATTATGGTGGTTCATCACTTTGCAATGGAAGGCAACTACTGAATGCTAAACACTCAATGATAAATGGAATACGTAATGTTTTACAAATGAGTCCCAGCTGTGCTCTTTCTGGAAAGTTTTTGACATCTTTCATGCTTCCTTCAAAATATACCAAGTTTTCTAGAAGTATCCATTTCATACTGGCTCTGGTACATAGACTACTTTTTGCTCTGACTACAGTTCATGAAAAATAAGAGAATCGTCTGCACACTCAGGTTTCCTTTTGCTTGCCTTTCTAGAAATTCAAACTAGAATATAAGTTGAGGCAATATTTCTATATGTAACCCTTCTCAATGCCACTACCATCTCAAGCAAATATTTTTATCTATATATATATGTCTGTTTGTAGATTGTGTCCATTCATTAGAAAAGAGAACATAGCTATTAGAAAATCCACTCAGACTGAGCCTCTGACATTATAGATAGCTTCCAACTTAAAGTACTCAAATTAATGATTATTTTTCAATTATCCATTATACAAAGCAATATGCATTATGCAGGACCCCCTTATGAATTTGAATCTTATTTTCTTCCAAGCTAGTGGTATGTAGAAATAATATTCTATCTTTAAGATGGGCAGTTCACAAAGAGTATCTCTCCTGATGGTTGGTAGTACCAAGGCCATGGCTTTGAGTCAGCTATGGGGATGGTCACATGGGAAATGTCTAACACTCCACAGCATACTGGGGTGCTTAGCCTGGTATGTTGAGTGTATTGAACTCATTTTTGACTTATGATAGTTTCAAAATAAGATGGAGTTATTAGCTATACAGGAATACCTCCTTTAATATTGCCTACATCATTATCATAGCTAAATAACAGTGCACCATGAGATATTCAATGGTCAAGCAGAATAAAATGGAGACTGAAGTTTTGGTTATGATCCACTGCCTTATATCATTAAAAAAGTAATTACTTCTAGCCGTGTTTTCCAATATTTGGAAGACCTACTGTGACCAACAGCTATTGCCAATGTCAATGACTTTTGAGACTTGGTGCTGATGTATTTCAGTTTTTTAAGTTAGAACAAAGAACCCCTAAAATGTCATTGTGAGGGCCATATGCATGAATGACTGCATGTGTTTCTAATGTGCAAGCACAGGAATTTAGTTTTATGACCACGCTCACTTTCAAGCAACCTTGAGCCTTTTCTGTAGTTAATTAAAAGGAGAAATGTCCTAACATTATTGCAACAAAATGATTTATTTACATTTAATGTAATATTAACATTGCTTTGGAAACATTTCAAGCAATTTGTTGAACAGAAAGATGTGCATATCCTCTCTCCTAGAAAGTTTCATTGTTCCATGGCATGTTTATGAGATGTTGAAGCTGGAACAGGAAACTAGGGTATTTTCCTTTCCTGTTTATTGAAATAGGCATGCATTTGGCTTTCTCTTTAGAAATTAATATACTAAAAAATGACCAGGAGCATATGATTTTCAGTGTAATCTTCTTAATATTTTTAGAGACAAGGTCTCACAATATAGCTTTTGCTGTTCTGAAACCCTCTATGTAGACCAGGCTGGCCTCTACTTCACATAGCTACACTTGACTCAGCTCCTGAGTGCTAAGGTTACAGATGAGCTTCTTTTTCTTACTTTTTGCCAAAGAAGTTATACATGGCTGGATCTTCAATGACCCTCAACAGCCCATATACTAAATGTACGGCACCATTGGGGATGGCAGAACTTTCAAGAGGTAAGTCTAGGTGTCAAGTAAGCTCATTGAGGGAAAACACTGGGACTCATCCCTGTCTTATTTCCCTATTTTCTAACTTCCATGAGCTAAGCAGTATACTCTACAACATGCATCTATGAAAGCGAAATGCCACAAGTCCCAAAACTGTACTGAGGTGTCTATAGCTGACACCTCAGAAGCCATGGAACAAAGTGTTTCCTTCTTGTAAGATTCTTATCATGGATATTGTATCATAGCCACATCAAACTTCTTGACACAGTTATAATAATTGAATTCAATGAAAAGCTTTCTCATAGTTCTAGATAGTTGGAGAAGCTCTAAATCATGGTGACTTTAGGTTGAATTATTTGGTCAAGGCCTATTTCTTACTTCTAAGTTGACTTCTTCTTGCAACCATTCCAGATAGGACAAAAATTTTCTTTTCCCAGAGCAGAAGATGTAAAAATAAGCCAACTGAAGACCGAATGAAGCCCCTTTTATAACCTTATTAAGGGTAGAAGCCTGCATGGCCTAGATCTCCTTACCTTTCCCCTTTCCTCACTATCTTATTGGCTGTTACATTTAACACCTGCATTTTTGAACAGTATATAGAAGGATGACTGCTGTGTGAGACATATACCTTAAAAATACCCCATCTATTCTTGATAGTGAGTAACTTCAATAGTAGAAACTCTGAAAATCTAAATTATTCATCTCTGTTCTGTGTGTTTATTGTCATCATTCAACAAAGTAAACTAAACTTACTACTTGCATCATCACAAAATTATGGAACAAGATTTCTAAATGCAATTTCATTTAATTAAGGAGTAAATGGATCTCTGTTCTGTCCCATTTGCTTGGTATAGAGAAAAAACACAACATTTATACAAAGCAAAAGTACTAAATTTCTATGGGAGGTTCAGCAAATGGAGTTCTAACCAGATGTGGACGTTAGTCTTATGACCTGTGTGTGTAACTGTTCCCCATTACAGGAAGTCTCACCACATCTGAGAGTCCATCATATCCACTCATGTTTCAGTTTCTCCTTTGAGCTGTTACTCTCATTGGTGCTATGGATTTCTGACTCTATATTACAGAGGAAGATGGTGCTAATCAATAATGAAGACAGAACAATTGGGTGGGCAGTCTCCAATATAATACAACTCTTGGTACTCAAACTTATTTGAGAACTTTTTAAAATGTGTGCATTTCAGTGACTATTACAATGTCTAGAAAGAAATAAAATATATGTTCTTGATCTCCAACTTCCATATGGAAAGCAACAATAGAATGCACAAGTCATTGCCTTCTAGTTTAGAACAAACTTCATGAGAGTCCTGACAGTATATTTAATTATAAATATGTACATGTTTACTTAGATTTTTAGCATCAGAAGAATGTTTCAAAGGAGAGGTAGACAGTCTCAAGAAGTTTATTTCTGATAATTTAGAATATTTTACTGTAGAAGATGCAAAGAGGTCAGTTCAGAACCTTTTGGAAAATTCCACCAGACTCCTCCCCTCCAGAAGGGGAAGGCTAATTAACATTCCGCAGGACTATCAGCCACCTGCTGG
>JADRCD010207551.1:0-11567 GCA_019843815.1 Montemys delectorum
AAGAGACAGAGAAAGGATTGAAGGAGTCAGAGGGGTCAAGGACACCACAAGAAAACCTACACAATCAACTGATCTGGGCCCACAGAAACTGAACTGCCAACCAGAGAGCATGGGATGAAGCCCTTTGCACATATGTAACAGTTGTGCAGCTGGGTCTTCATGTGGGACACCTAAAGTGGGAGCACATGACTACATTGCCTGTCTTTGGATCCCTCTCCATAACTGGGCTGCCTTGTCTAGCCTCAACAGATGTGCTAGTCTCTTACTGCAACTCGATACACCAAGGCTGGTTGATATTCGTGGGAGGCCTGGCTCCCCTTTGCTGAGTAGAAGGGGAGGAGGAATGGATATGGGGGAGATAATGTGAAAAGGAGGGAGTGAGAGGATAGGAGGGAGAGGAAGCTTTGCTCAGGATGTAAACAAATAACTTAATAAAAATAAGTTGCTCCCATCACCACCATGAGGCAGAGGCAGGTCTCTGTAAGTTCCAAGCCAGCCAGGTCTACACAGAGACTTCCAGGACAGACTAATGAGACGCTAACTCAAAAAAATAAATAAATAAATAAAAATTAAAAAGGACCTATGACTTATTTTTAATTATGTGTATGTGTGTGAGTATATGCACATGTATGCAATTGCTCACTGAGGCCAGAGGAGGATGTCAGATCTCCTGGAGCTGGGACCAGAGTTACAAGTCACGTCCAGCTTCATGGCATGGGTGTTGGGACTCAAACTCAGAACTCAAGTCCTCTGCAAGAGCAGAATAGATTTTAACCACTGAGCATTTCTCCAGCCCCTACCCAGGCTTTAAAACAAACAAGGAACCAGTCATGCTGGAAGTTACAAGACTCTCAAGGGAAGACTCTATCCAAGTTGACTTGTAGAAACTTGGAGTTTTCTGAGAACCTTGTGATAGAGGATAGAGGCTGTTGGGATTTGGCATTCCTTACTTATAAGACCAAGAAACTTGACATAAGGAACATAGCTAGTTTTCCAGGGCCACCAATTGGCCTGTTTTCCTCAAAGCTGTCTGCTCACATTGGATAAGATATTCCAGCTTGTGGATATATTTTTTTTAATGTGAAATGTCCCCATAGACTCGTGCTTGAACTTTGGTTACCAGCCAATGGTACTATTATGGAAGGCTGTAGAACCCTAGGAGGTGGAGTCTCACTGGCTGGAAGTATGACCCACTGTCTCACGTACCTGGCATGATACCTTCGTTGACATGACGGACTGTTTCCTTCAAACTGTAAGCCAAAAACAATCCTTCCCTGCCTCCAGTGCTCAGTTAAGAAGCCTTTCTAGGCATAGTTGTGCGTACTACAATTCCAGCACTTGAGGCAGAACTGTGGCAAGTTTGAGGACATCCTGTGGGCTACATACTGAGTTCAGGCCAGCCTGGGCTCCACAGAAAGACTCCATTTCAAAACAACAACAAAAAAACATACCCAAGTGGACACTGAGTGCTGGCCCTCATCACTAAGTGACAGAACATTGCTGTAAGCAGCTGTGTCTCACATTGAGCTGCCCTTGATTCAACTCTCCTTAAATCAACTCCACACTTTTCTTTTTTTGTTGTTTTTTGTTGTTATTGTTGCGCACAAGCAATTACAGATAACAATAATTATTTATATATAGGAGAGGTGACGCCATTGAAGGGAGGACCTGGGAAAGTCATGCCTGGGAGCGCCCAGCAGCAGAGCTTGCAAGGACATCCTTATTGCTTCAAGGTTACCTTTACATAACAGCAACTAATGCACTCAGAGGCTTCAGCACAGCCAGTTACTTTAAGGGATCTGTGGACCCCTCCTCTTAAAGAGAACAATCTACCCTGCCACATTCAACTGCCTTATGTATACAAGGGTTCAGAAGGAAGAGGAGCTTGCTATGCACTCAACACTTTTAAACACTTAATCTGGTTTGGCTTTATTTTTTGAGAACTGGTATCACTAGGTAGCCTTGGCTGTCTTGAAACTCACTGTATAGACAGAGCAAGCTGACCAACCTTGTAGCCTCAGAGATCCACCTACCTGACTCCTAAGACTGGAGGCATTTGCCACCATCAAAATAGTTTTACTAGTATCTCTCAAGAGGGCTTTCAGTAGGATTAAACTTTTCCTATTTTTAAAAAATTTATATAAAAATATTCAGGGCTGGACAGATGGCTCAGCAGTTGAGAGCATTGACTGTCCAATTCCCAGCAATCACATGGTGGCTTACAACCACCTGTAATGAATCTGATGCCCTCTTCTGGTGTGTCTGAAGAGAGTGACTGTACTCACATGCATAAAAAAAATAAATAAATCTTAAAAATTAAAAAAAAAAAACCAAGCCTCATAGCTTGGCATGTTATTTGGGAAGCTAATGCAGGAAGATCAAGGCCAACCTTGTCTCAAAATTACAAAAGGCTGGGATGTGGCTTCATGGCCAACTTCCAGCCTGGCAGACAATCTTCACCATCACAAGAAAGCTAACAACTTTCTCACTAGTTAAGAAAAAAGCCATTCATAATCAGATAGAAATTGTTTCTTTTTAATTGAGTACTTCATTCAGACATTCCTCTGTTGGCTTCTGCTCTGGAAGCAGCTAGGTCCCCACCTCAATATCACAACTGAGTGAACATGGGCCCCAAACCAGGGCTCTCAGAACAGCAAAACGATAAACTGCAAAACTCTTCTTTCACTTTGGAAGGATTGGGAGTCACAGGGTCCAATCCCACCCTGCAACTGTAGGCCCTGGAGCCTGGACTGCAAACACAGACACTTAGCTGTCAGGAATGGGGCAGCAGCCTCATGCACTCCAGCTCCAGCACCTGACCACCAGCCCCTTCCAGTAGGAATGGACCCACTCTTTAAGGAGTTTTGGCATCTATTTACTTAATTTCCCAAAGAGATGTAAAATCTACCAAAAGGGATACAATGGATCAGAATAGATCAGCTTTCTCACGATAAACTTTCCTGAGTAACCACTTTTGGTTGCTGAGAAGCCTCAGCACATTATTTCAAAGTGGCAAAATCTAGGGCAATCAACACGGTAGTACATCCAGGAGTGGCCTAACGTTTAAGGACAGGTTTATGCAAGACACAGGTGCATACACCCTCTTTTCTTCAGTGTATACGGCCAAGACCCCTGATCATTAAAATAAGTTATTTTGTATATTACAGTGCACAGAGGGAAAGAACTTTCACAGAGGTGACCAAAAGGCATTGTATAGAAAGTTCCATTGTGAGTGGCAGCCATGTGGCCTTCAAGAGCTTGCCCCCTGCTCTTTGGCTTCAGAGACCTTAGTGTCAGCTGTCTCCTCCACCGGCTCCACTGGCTTTTCTTCCTCTTCCTCCTCTTCGTCTTGGGGATAGAGGTCCGGGTATTTCTGCATGCATTCTTGCATGGCCCGGAACTGGTCTATACAGTCTGATCCCTTGATATCCTCTGTGCTGTAGTGGAAGCAGGAAAAGGCAGACTTGAACTGTTCCCCACAGGGGCCGCTGGCCATTCCCCCAAGACACGGGCAATTCCAATTTATATCTCCATTAGGCAGTATCAACCCTGGAACAGAAAGAAAGATGAGAGGTGTTCTCTATGATCTCGAACATGCAAAGCCTGTTTGGCCCTTACTGTGTGGAGGTATCCCCTTGACCTCTATGTGTGTTCTGGTCTATTTTCTAAGCCACCTCCCAGACTTACAATCTGAACTCTAAGACTTAGATACCAGGCATCTCCTAAGCCAAGTACTAATCCTGCAGGCCCTGCTCCATCCCCGAGTCCCTCACCATACTTCTGTTAGTACAAAGTTAGACTAGTGCAAACATATGGATGTGAAAAGATCTTAAAAGCTGCTATATGGTGCAAAGCAAATGGTTAGACTAGTGGGGCTGTATTCTTCCTATAAAAAAAAAAATCAAACATTTGGGATGGAGTATAGCACAGAGGTAGAGCAGAGCTGGCATTCAGGAGACCCTTGGTCCCATCCTCAACTTGTAAAAAATAAATCAAAATTTTAAGTTAAGTGATTTATTATGAATGAGCTGGGAAGTCAAGCTATAGATAGGTTTTTAAATGTATTTTTTATTTTTTTGGTTTTGAGTAAACATTATACTGACTTCCATTCCATTGAGCACCTGTCTCCAGTGTTGTGTCTCAGCACTACAAAAAGGAAAAAGGTCTATACAAAGCCCACTGAAATGCCACAAGATCTTTTACTCCAGTAGCAAGTATGGGAGAGGCTACAGAGCTAGTGTCCAAAGTCCTAGGCTTAATCCTGCCTCTCAGCTCCAGCTCTGAAAGCTGCACTGATCATCAAATCTGTCCCAACTGTTCTTTATTTACAAATGTTATGTGGCTGGTGGCCCTGAGCAGGAAGTTCATCAACAACACCACACCTCCAGAGTAAGTTCCTGAACACAAAGCTATGTGAAAATTGAAGTGGTCCTTCTGACACTAGGTTTCTGGTTCAGAGGCCAAGTCAAAACAGCAGCAGGACCCATGAGATCCCCAGAATCCCGACACTACCCAACTACTTGTAACCTCTCAGAGACTCAATAAAATGCTAGCACTGTAGGTTCCAGCATGCTAACATACAGAACAGCTTTCAAAAAAAGTAAGATCAGCATTTAAAAAGCCCAGATGGTAGCTGTGGTGGAACACACTGTGACCTCAGCCTGAGCTGTTTTGGGACAGGGTCCTGGTTGTAGTGGAACCTGCTTGGTAGTCCAGACTGGCTGGCCTTGAACTCCCAAGTGCTCTTGCAGAGGATCTAGGTTCCATTTCCAGTACTGATATGGTGGCTTACAACCATCTGTAACTCCAATCCCAGGGGAATCTAACACCCTTTTCTGACCCTGGCAGACACTTCATGCATGGGCAAGAAAAATATTCATACACATGAAATAATAACAACCACCACCACCACCAGAGACAGCTCAGGTCTGCAGAGCCCGGCAGAGGACAGTGTGAACTGGGACATACAAGCCACACCCACACCCACAAGATGGCAGCTTTAGCAGTTATGGTATACAAGTGCACCTAAACACCAGCAGACATACCCTGTCTGCTCAGACCTCCAGAACAAGTGTAACATATGAACAGCTAATGCGGACTCAAGGTAAACAAAGGACTAGAACTGATATGAGTTCACTCTTCCTCATTAAGAAAGGCTGACTTGAGATCAGCCGCAGCTGTCACTTTCAGAACACTAACACTCCGTGACATCTGACTAGCCATATTCCCAACTAGATGCTAGGTATTCACTCTTAGCAGTAGTTAAACAGAGGAAGGGTCCCACCTAGGACATGCGTCTGCTTTAGATCAGGTCTGGAAAGTTCTAACCACAAGCCGGTCCTCCAGGGCTGCCTGCTTTAAGCTCCGAAATTTCACTCACTAGCAATTTTCACCGAGACACTTATTCCAGTCCTGAATTGAGTCTTGTTGACACTGTGGACTGGGAATGCCAGACTCTTACCTACCCCACACAGACTGAAGTAACTATCAATAAGCCCATCCCAAAGCTTACAGAATGGCATCCTGTGTTCAAGAGGCTGCTGTTACATTTGGAGGTGACCCTAGAAGTATGCGACAGTTACGAGTAATTTTGCTGAGTCCTGATCCTGGCAACTGGGACTCCTGCACCTCACCACACCATGTGCTCATGAGAGCAGGACCAGCAGGCTGGCTGCTGCTCTCTTGCATGCAAATCAGCTAGGACATCTGGCAGGGCTCACCCCAATAACCTGACAGAGCAGAGATCCCTGCCAGTCCTCACTTCAGGAATCCAGACAGCCTCCCAGTCACTCTTAGTCACCTCACTACAAACGCATAGTGAGAAGAAACTGTTGCCTGCTAGCTTGGCACAATCACATCCCTTAGGAGGGAGAGAAAGCAATCACAGAGATGCGGCAGTTGCCCATGGCCAAAGGAGATAAACTAAGTGGGAAAGCAGTGGCTGACACCAAGCCTCTCCAGGGTGTGTCTGTGGGCCCCTCATCTCTCACCATGCTCCTCATAGGGATCATTGGGGTCATCAGCCACCAGCTCCGCACTGCTAGGAGTTTCATGATCTTCTTTGGTCACAAATATTATTCGATCCTTCCCTAGGGTTTGGAGCAAAGGAAAAAAAGATTCATTGTGGAGAAGTAAAACACAAAACAGCCAATCTCAAGATGGTTCCCTGTGTCTGTCCCCAGTCACTGACTAACCGGCCCAGAGGCCACTGATGAGAGGCAGCTAGAATGAGAACAGCACTCGGGTGTAGGGGTAACTGAGTTTTTTTGTTTGTTGTTTTGTTTTCTTGCTTTTGCTCTCTGCTGGTATAATATTGGTATTGCCCTTTCTATGGCCCATCACTGGTCTTATATTTGGGAACACTTTTTTGTCCTTTCGCACCTGCTCAGAAACTTGAAGGTCAGACACCCCTCTATGCCTAAAGGCAATCTAGAATTGTATCAGAGGTTGTCTCGATGCTGATTGGTTGTAATGAGCTGAGGGCCAACAGCTGGGCAAGAAGCAGGGGTTGGAATTTCTGAGAAAGAGGGATGCTGGGAGAAGAAAGCAGAAGAGGAATATTCTATAGTGGACACAGACAGAGCAGAGAAAGGTATAGCAGTGGGCAAGCTAGTCGGGTTAAGATGAACTAGCATGGGGGACTGCTAAAGCTTTAAACTACTTTAGAAGCCTCCATATTATTAGTTATACAGCTATATTTGGCATCCAACCTTTCCTCAGCACCCACAATGCACAGGGGCTCATCTTGAATTGATTCAATTCTAGATCCCTGTGGCAGCCACTCCCTCCACCCACCACTCCTGAGAGGAACAGCAGTGCCTTCTGTGCAAGGTGGTGACTCACAAGGACTGGAACTTCCAAAGTCCCTCAGTATCCACACTGTCCTCCCCAGCACAGAATATGACTGCCATCTGACCTGAGCATAATAAAGGAAAGAGAGACCCACCAATCCTAGCCCAAGCTGAGGAAGAAGAGGGAAAGGTCACGGTCTTTCCTGAGCCTTCTGACATCTCACCCTGACCCCAGGCCACCTGGGATCACTTGACCATCATTCAGAGGGCAAACTGGAAGACTTTTTCAGGTCTGAGGAAACCTGTCCTGAGTGAGGATGCTACTGTGAAAGCTGAGGTCAGGCTGTAGACAGGTAACTCTTTGAAAGCTGCAAGCACTGTGTCCATTCCTCCACCTACATTTTGGAAAGGTTAGTTCCAGACAGAAAAGTAAGGCAAAGTGTTGGGCCCAAGGAAGAGGCCTGAAGAAGGCAAGTGAGGGGATATGTCTAAGAGACTACCTCAGTGAAAAGGACAATTTAGGTGACAAAGTCTCATGCACTGGTAGACAGTAGAAATGGGTAGGTGTCAGTACATAGGACTAGCCCCAGTGACTCCACCTGGGCTCTCTGCACAGACACAGTTTTGGTCTCAGCACCCAACAGTATGCCAGATTACTCCCTTACAGATAAAAAAAGCATCTGGACAAGGCCACTGGGTCCCGTTAGAGTACCTACTGACCCTGGAGACTCTGGCCAGTTTCCAGAACCTCCAAAAGCAATTTGCATAACTGATGAGTGCTAAGCAAAATCGGTAGACCTGAAGCTCTCAGCTCAGCCATGACAGTTGTGACCTGGGCTGAGCATAGACCAAAAGGGAAGGGGACAAACCTGGACAAGTTTCTGAAATACCTGGGGCAGTAGGTGATATATCTACTAGACCTCACCCAGGAAAATGTGGGCATACCCACATGGCTCCTTGGCTCCTAGACACTGACACCCAGTCAGGCTGGGATGAAGCAGTTTAGGACTCCTTTATTTCTGTGAGTTGTTAGCTCTCACATCCATGCAGGGGCAGCTCTCCTCTAATCTCCTTTCTTAAAAGGGGAAGCAGGAGCCCACAGGTGCTAAGAAACAAACCTAAGCAAATAGTAAGGCCAGAGCAAGGGTGTGACCTGTGCTTTGAAGGATCCTAAGTGTGTCCCTTTAAAAATACTGTATACTGCTAGCCTGGTCCCACTAGGCCTGTGCTTTCTGGAATGTTTTAAAAGCACATGCCAGGGGACTGGGGTGTGACTCTGGGCTAGCATGTGCCCTAGGTTCTATTTCTAGCACCGTAAAATGACAAATAAGAGCAGATGCAAGATGGATACAAAATCAATGCTGATTTACTCATTGAGACAGGGTTTCCTATGTAACATACCTGGCCTAAAATTATGCTCTTGCCTTGAACTCTTGAGTTTACAGGACTATAGGTGTGGCCACCACAATAGGCTGGAAGGAAGGGCTCAGTTTTTAAAGACTTTTTTGTTTTGTTTTGTTTTTCGAGACAGGTTTCTCTGTGTAGCCCTGGCTGTCCCAGAACTCACTCTGTAGACCAGGCTGGCCTTGAACTCAGAAATCCGCCTGCCTCTGCCTCCCAAGTGCTGGGATTAAAGGCATGCGCCACCACTGCCCAGCCTTAAAGACTTTTATTTACGTGATTTATGTGTATGCTGTGTGTGAGGGTGCAGCTCCTGACAGGGGTGCTAGGACCCAAATTCAGGTGGTAAGGATTAAGAGTCTGATATCTGAAGCTGGGTAGGTGGGTCTCTGTGAATTCAAGGACAGTCTGGTCTACAATGATGAGTTCTAGTCTAGACAAGACTACACAGTGAGAACCTGACTCCAAATAGAAACATAGATGTTTGGTATCAGGCTAGAGAGAAGGCTCCGTGATTGAGAGCAGTTTTATGGGATCCCATGCCCTCTTGCGATCAGATACCAGGCACACAACTGATGCACATATATACAACCAGGCCAAACATATATATCCAAAAAATAAACTTTTTTAAAAAGGAAAAGAACTATTATACCCATAAACTTTCGATACTTCCTGCTTATATCAGGACTTGAGGGGGGAAGCAAGTCAGAACTGACTATAATACATGTATCAAGTGGAGAAAAACTGACTGGGGTAGGGACTGTCTACAGAAAGTGGGGATGGGGGAGTGGGGGAGGGCGGAAAAATCCCAGGGTTGGGATTCCATGTAGGGCTAGGATAGTTTTAAAAGGACTGAGACCATCACCCAGCCTATAGTTTGCTGGCTGAACATGCTTACAAAAGCCCAAGTTTGATCCCTGCACTAAATAAAGGAGGCACAGTAGCCCATACCAGCAGTCCCAACAAAGATAATGACAGGATCAGGAACTCAAGACCAAGTGAAACCAGAGGCAAAGGGTGGCTCTAAGAAGTCAGTGTTCATTCTTTCCTGGTCTGCAGACTGGGAAGGTTTTGAGGAAACAGCATCTGAAATGCTCTTCCAAGCCCTGGCAACCCCTGCAGAGCTTCAGTGTGTCAGCACGGTCCCTATTTTCTGTTTGTAATTATCCATGCATCCGGGAGTGCTTTACTGCCAACCTCTTCTTGTTCTGCAAAGATCCAAAGTGCCACCTTGCTCACTACGCATCACACTGCAATTAAAAAATGTTTGCTGAATGAACAGGAAGGGGCAGGCTGTGTATTACTAGGTGGAAAGTAAGGAACCATGTGTGGTACTGACAGAAACACCAATAGCTCAAGGCCAGACTGAGGCTTCATCCACACGGTGGGACTCCCTGAATGTCAATCTGAGGTCTTTAACCTGGAGACTGACTAGATGTATGGACTGTTGACATAGCTGTGTCCAGGCAACCATTTGCCAGTTAGAACAGAGGACAGGCATGAGCCTGGGGTCAATCTATTAAATCCTGAGCACCCACTGTATACTAGGCCTTCTGCTATCTCTCAGCTTGGTGGGAGATGATAATTTCAGTGGAGACACAAATTACCAGGGAAGACCTGGTGGCATTTGAGCTGGGTTTTTTGTTTGTTTGTTTTCTATTGTTTTTCTTTCTTTTCTTTTTTTAAAGACTTATTTATTTTATTTATATGAGTACATTATAGCAGTCTTCAGATACACCAGAAGAGGGCATCAGATCCTATTACAGATGGTTGTGAGCTACCATGTGGTTGCTGGGAATTGAACTCAGGAACTTTGGAAGAGAGAGCAATGAGTGCTCTTAACCACTGAGCCATCTCTCCAGCCCTTTCTTTTGTTTTTCTGAAACAGGGTTTCTGCTATAAAACAGAGCTCTGGCTATCCTGGAACTCACAGGGCTCCCTCCACATGCCTCTGCTTTCCAAGTGCTGGGACTAAAGGCATGCACCACCATGCACACTTGGGCTGGTTCTTAAAGGATAAGTTAGCAATTCAAAGAGCTGGAAAGCCCATGACAAACAGCATAGCCAGTAGAACTGAGGAGCAAGAGGAAAACCAAGAGACTAGAAGAATAACACAGTATGGTCACCTAAATCCTTACATAGTATTTTTTGGTTTGTTTTTGAGATAGGATCTCACTATGTAGCCCTGGCTGGCCTGGAACATGCTGTTTATTTTACACTGGCCTTGAATTCACAGGGATTTTAAGTAGGGGCATGTGCCTTTAATCCCAGAATTTGGGAAGAAGAGAAGAATTTGAGTTTGGGGCACATAGTAAGACTGTCTCAAAAACTGAGAACCACTAAACACACACGCATCTTTTGAACCAGGAAGTCAGGCTCCATGCATGGACCCATCCTCCTTCCTGAAAAACCTGAGGCTTGTTTGTTTGTTTTTTTTCTCGAGACAGAGTTTCTCTGTGTAGCTCTGGTGCTCTGGCTGTCCTGGAACTCACTCTGTAGAGCAGGCTGGCCTCGAACTCAGAAATCCGCCTGCCTCTGCCTCCCAAGTGCTGGGATTAAAGGCGTGCGCCACCACTGCCCAGCAAACCTGAGGTTTGTAAATCCATCAAGAGGAGTAGTAATGTTTACCTGCATCGCTTCCTTAACCCAAAGACTCACCATCGACCTGCCAACTAGACTTGGAGGAAACAAAAAAAAAAATCATGACAAGAATCTTCTGCCTAAGAGCACTGGGTCAGGGGACTTTTGTATGAGGAACACCAAGTTCTAAACAAACAACAGAGACAGTCCTCAGGAGAGGTACGAAGCAATTATGATGCTGGGAAGGAGGGGGTTCTACAGTGGACTAGGGTACGAGGTAAAGGCTGTACGGTGTAGACTGGGGCCTTCTAACTGGACGTATGGCCTTGAGTAGATTACCTCCTCTTTTATACTTCAGGTTCCCTAGACTTAAGAGGAAAGGAGCATAGAATTCTGGGTGAACCGAGTCTCTCTGTAGCTTTGTATTCTCAAGAGTCCTCCAACTCTTTCCTGCCTTGGGCACGTGCTTTGTGAATACCAGAGTAAATGATGCCTGATCTCTCAATTTACAAGAGTGGAAACGGGCCTGGAGGGTTTGGCGGCTCAGACGTAAGGAGCCAGTTAGTGCAGGGAGGCCTTAGAGCAACAGACTGGTCTAGATTCTTCTGGGCTCCTGCCTACAGGTAACAACAGGTAGAGGAAGTAAGTGGTCCGTCCTCAACGTGGCTAGAAATGACGGAAAAAAGGAAGTTCTTTCCTAGAGGGCTCCAGTTTCGTGACCCGATGTGGGCTCTTGGATCGAGTAACCTGTCTTAATTTACCGTTTGAGAAAACGTGGACAGTAACAGAACCCGA
>JADRCD010207552.1:5190-38458 GCA_019843815.1 Montemys delectorum
GAGAGACAGAGAGACAGAGACAGAGAGACAGAGAGACAGAGACAGAGAGACAGAGAGACAGAGAGAGAGACAGAGAGAGAGAGTGAGAGAGAGAGAGAAACAGAGAGACAGAGAGACAGAGAGACAGAGAGAGAGAGAGAGAATTACATATGGGGAATGCTGTGGATTTCTAGTGTAAAATTTGTTTTTGTAATCCTAAACCTGCTGGAAAGCATGAGGCTTACTAACCACAACAGCAAAATATGAGTTATCCTTCCTCTGCACAAAATTGCTCAAGTGTTCTTTTACTGTTCCTGTAAAAATTAGGTTTTATACCTTGATGTTGTGGTCCCTTCTCCCACTGCTAAGCTCATATCCCACTTCTGTCCTACCTCCCAGGTCTCTGACTTATGAGCTTTCTTTCAGTTCCTTAGAAGTGTCCAGCTCTCCTCAACAGACCATTTTGTGTCCCCTGAGTCTTACACTCACACTTTTTTTTTCTCACAGGACATTTCATCTCTTTTGAGTCTCCTCATTATTTCCCATCTTGTAAAACTTCATCTTCAGGTCCAGAGGTACATGTTCTAGAGGGTGATGATCTCATCCTCCAATAAATCAGGCAGCCCCACAGCCCAATATGTTCGCTCATAATTCTCCAGTCCATTGCACCACAGCATTTACCGAGGTTCACAGAATGAGAAAAAGCACCTGCTTTATTATTATTATTTTGTTATCATATTCAGGAGCTATGTAAGAACTTAAACACAGCAGATATGCAAAGCAAACCAAATCTAGAGCAAGGCTAACACAGCACTCTGAGGTAGCAAGAAGTTTCATTCTAGTTGTGTTAATTTGTTCAATCTTCTTAGCAACTTTATGAAATGAGTGCACCATTTCTTTTTTTTTCTCTTTTTTCCTTTTTTTTTTTACTGGATATTTTCTTTATTTACATTTCAAATGTTTTCCCCTTTTGTGGTTTCCCCTTCAAAAATCCCCTATCCCATTCCCCTACCCCTGCCTCTGTGAGGGTGCTCCTCCATCTACCCACCCAATCCTGTCTTCCCACCTTGGCATTCCCCTACACTGGGGTATCAAGCACCCTCAGGCTCAAGGGCCTCTCCTCCCACTGATGTCCAACAAGGCCATCCTCTGCCACATATGCAGCCGGAGCCATGGGTCCTTCCAAGTGTACTCTCTGGTTGATGGTCCAGTCCCCAGGAGTTCTGGGAAGTCTGGCCAGTTAACACTGTAGCTCCATCCATGGGGCTGCAAACCCCAACAGCTCCTTAAGTCCCTTCTCCAACTCTTCCATCAGGGACCGTGTGCTCAGTCCAATGGCTGGCTTCAAGCATCTGCCTTTATATTTGTCAGGCTCTAGCAGAGCCTCTCAAAAGACAGCCATATCGGGCTCCTATCACCAAGTACTTCCCGGCATCTACAATAGTATCAGGGTTTGGTGACTGTATGTAGGATGGATCCCTAGGTGGGGCTGAATCTGGATTGCCTTTCGTTCAGTCTCTGTTCAACATTTTGTCTCCATATTTTGTGACTATTTTGTTCCCCCTTTTAAGAAGCACCAAAGTATCCACATTTTGTTCTTCATTCTTCTTGGGATTCATTTGGTCTATGAATAGAATCTTGGGTACTCTGAACTTTTGGGAAAATATTCACTTATTAGTGAGTGCATACTATGTGTGTTCTTTTGTGACTGAGTTTCCTCATTCAGGATGATATTTTCTAGTTCCACCCATTTGCCTAAGAATTTCATGAATTCATTGTTTTTAAAAGCTGAGTAGTATTTTATTGTGTAAATGTACCACATTTTCTGTATCCATTCTTCTATTGAGGGAGATCTGAGTTCTTTCCAACTTCTGGTTATTACAAATATGGCTGCTATGAGCATAGTGGAGCATGTGTCCTTATTATATTTTGGAGCATATTCTGGGTATATGCCCAGGAGTGGTATTGGTGAGTCCTCAGGATGAAGGAGTTTTCCTATTTCTCCACATCCTCACTAGCAACTGCTGTCATCTGAGTTTTTGATCTTAGCCATTCTGATTGGTGTGAGGTAGAATCTCAGGGTTGTTTTGATTTACGTTTCCCTGATGACTAAGGATGCTGAACATTTCTTTAGGTGCTACTCAGCCATTAGGTATTTCTCAGATGGGAATTCTTTGTTTAGCTCTGTTCCCCACTTCTAGTAGGGATATTTGGTTCTCTGGAGTCTGACTTCTTGAGTTCTTTGTATATATTGGATATTAGCCCTCTATCAGATGTAGAGTTAGTAAAGACCTTTTCCCATTCTGTTGGTTGCTGTTTTGTCCTATTGACAGTGTCTTTTGCCTTAAAGAAGCTTTGCAATTTTGTGAGGTCCCATTTTTTCAACACTTTATCTGAAGCATAAGCCACTGGTGTTCTGTTCAGGAAATTTTCCCCTGTGCCTATGTGTTTGAGCTTTCACCATCTTTCTTTTCTATTAGTTTCAGTGTATCTTGTTTTATGTGGAGGTTCTTAATCCACTTGGACTTGAGCTTTGTACAGGGAGATAAAAATGGATCAATTTGCCTTCTTCTACATGTTGACCAACAGTTGAACTAGCACCATTTTTTGAAAATACTGTCTTTTTTCCACTGGGTGATTTTAGCTCCTTTATCAAAGATCAAGTGACGATTAAGTATGTGGGTTCATTTCTGGGTCTTCAATTCTATTTAATTGATATATCTGTTTGTCACTGTACCAATACTATTCAATTTTTATCACTAATGCTCTGTAGTACAGCTTGAGGTCAGGGATGGTGCTTCCCCCAGAAGTTTTTATTGTTGAGAATAGTTTTTGGTATCTGGGTTTTTTGTTATACCAAATGAATTTGCAAATTGCTCTTTCTAACTTTATGAAGAATTGAGTTGGAATTTTGGTGGGGATTGCATTGAATCTGTAGAGTGCTTTCAGCAAGATGGCCATTTTTACTATATTAATACAGCCAATCCACGAGAATGGGAGGGAGATCTTTTCATCTTCTGAGGTCTTCTTCGATTTCTTTCTTCAGAGACTTGAAGTTCTTGTCATACAGATCTTTTACTTGTTTGGTTAGAGTCATACCAAGATATTTTATATTGTTTGTGATTATTGTGAATGTTGTCATTTTCCTAATTTCTTTCTCAGCCCAATTATCCTTTGAGTATAGGAAGGCTATTGATTTGTTTGAGATAATTTTATATCTGTCCACTTTACTGAAGTTGTTTATCAGCTATAGGAGTTCTCTGGTGGAATTTTTGGGGTCACTTAAACATATTATCATATCATCTGCAATCAGTGATATTTTGACTTCTCATTTTCTAATTTGTATGCCTGTGACCACCTTTTGTTGTCCAATTGCTCTAGATAGAACTTCAAAATTATTATATTGAATAGATAGGGAGATTGTGGGCAGTTTTGTCTAGTCCTTGATTTTAGTGGGATTGCTTCAAGTTTCTCTCCATTTAGTTTGATGTTGGATACTGGTTTGCTGTATTTTGATTTTATGATGTTTAGGTATGGGCATTGAATTCCTGATCTTTCCAAGACTTTGAACATGAAGGGATGTTGAATTTTATCAAATGATTTTTCAGCATCTAATGAAATGATCATGTGTTTTTTTTTCTTTGAGCCTGTTTATGTAATGGATTTCATTGATGGATTTCCATATGTTGAACCATATCTGTATCCATGGGATGAGGCCTACTTGATCATGGTGAATGATGATTTTCATTTGTTCTTGATTTCATTTTGCAAGAATTCTTTTGAGTATTTTTGCATCAATATTCATAAGGGAAACTGGTCTGAAGTTCACTTTCTTTGTTGGGTCTTTTGTGTGTCCTTTAGCATCAGCCTTAACTGTGGCTGCATAGAACAAATAGGGTGGTCTTCTTTCTGTTTCTATTTTGTGGAATAGTTTGAAGAATATTGATATAAGTCTTCTTTGAAGTTCGGATAGAACTCACTAAACCCATCTGGTCCTGGGCTTTTTTTGGTTGGGAGACTTTTAATTACTGCTTCTACTTCTTTAGGGGTTATGTGACTGTTTAGATGATTTATATGATTTTTTTCTCGAGACAAGGTTTCTCTGTATTGCCCTGGCTGTCCTTGAGCTCACTTTGTAGACCAGGCTGTCCTTGAACTCAGAAATCTTCCTGCCTCTGCTTCCCAAGTGCTGGGATTAAAGGTGTGCGCCACCACCACCCGGTGATTTATATGATCTTGATTTGACTTTGGTATTTGGTATCTGTCTAGAAAATTGTCCATTTCATACAGATTTTCCAGTTGTGTTGAGTATAGGATTTTATAGTAGGATCTGATGAGTTTTTTGAATTTCCTCAGTGTCTGTTGTTATATCTCCTTTTTCATTTCTGATTTTGTTAATTTGGATATTGTCTCTGTGCCCTCTGGTTAGTCTGGGTAAGGGTTCATCTATCTTGTTGATTTTCTCAAAGAACCAGCTCCTGGTTTTGTTGATTCTTCGTATAATTTTGTTTCTACTTTGTATATTTCAGCCCTGAGTTTGATTATTTCCTACCATCTACTCCTCTTGGGTGTGTTTGCTACTTTTTGTTATAGAGCTTTCAGGTGTGCTGTTAAGCTGCTAATGTATGCTTTCTCCAGTTTCTTTTGGGAAACCCTCAGAGCTAGTTTTCCTCTTAGCACTGCTTTCATTTTGCCCTGTAAGTTTGGGTATGTTGTGTCTTCGTTTTCATTAAATTCTAAAAAGTCTTTAACTTCTTTTTTATTTCTTCTTTGACCAAATTATTATTGAGTAGGGCTCTGTTCAACTTCCATATATATGTGGGCTTTCTGTCATTTTTGTTGCTATTGAAGACCAACCTTATTCTGTGGTGATGTGATAGGATGTATGGGATTATTTAAATCTTCTTGTATCTGGTGAAGCCTGTTTTTTGATTGATTATATGGTCAATTTTGGAGAAGGTCCCATGAGGTGTTGAGAAGAATGTATAATCTTTTGTTTTAGAATGATATATTCTATAGATGTCTGTGAAATCCATTTGGTTCATAACTTCTGTTAGTATCACTGTGTTTCTGTTTAGTTTCTGTTTCCATGATCTGTCCGATGATGAGAGTAGGGTATTGAAGTCTCCCACTATTATTGTGTTAGGTGCAAAGAAACTTTTGTAAAGTTTCTTCTATGAATATGGTTGCCCTTGCATTTGGAGCATAGATGTTTAGAATTGAGAGTTCTTCTTGGTTGATTTTTCCTTTGATGGGTATGACGTATCCTTCCTTATCCTTTGTGATAACTTTATTGAGAGTTGATTTTATTTCATATTTGGATGGCTACTCCAGCTTTTTCTTGGGACCATTTGCTTGGAAAATTTGTTTTCCAGTCCTTTACTCTGAGGTAGTATCTGTCTTTGACACTAAGGTGTGTTTTCTGTATGCAACAAATGCTGAGTCCTGTTTACATACCCAGTCTGTTAGTCTATGCATTTTTATTGGGAATTGAGTCCATTGATGTTAAGAGACATTAAAGAATAGTGATTATTGCTTCCTGTTATTTTTGATGTTATTTTTGTTTGTGTAGCTATCTTGTTTTGGGTGTATTGAAAGAAGATTACTTTCTTGCTTTTTCTAGTGTGTAGTTTCCCTCGTGTTGTCATTTTCCATCTATTATCCCTTGTAGAGCTGGATTTGTGGAACGACATTGTGTAAATTTGGCTTTGTCATGGAATATTTTGATTCCATTTTTAGATCCTGAACTTTTTTTTTTGATTCCTTCACCTTTTTGGTTGTGTTTTCCTATAATTCTTTAAGAGATTTTTTTTGTGCTTCCTCTTTAAGGGCTTCTAGCTGTTTACCTGTGTTCTCCTGTATTTCCTTAAGGGAGTTATTTATGTCCTTCTTAAAGTCCTCTATCATCATCCTGAGATGTGATTTTTAAATCAGTCTTACTTTTCTGTTGTGTTGGAATATCCAGGGCTTGCTTGGTGGGAGAACTGGTTTCTGAAGATGCCAAGTAGCCTTGGTTTCTGTTGCTTATGTTCTTGCCCTTGCCTCTCAACATCTGGGTATCTCTGGTGTTAGCTGGTCTTGCTATCTCTGGCTGTGGCTTGTCAATGTGTGTCCCCACTCCTGGAAGACCAGTTTTCTCCAGGAGGAATTTGAGTATGGAGCCCTGTGGCATAGGGTCAGCTCTGGGGTGCAGACAGAAACTGGAAGGATCCTGTTCCCAGTTCTTCCTTGGTTTCTGTGTCTTAATTGCTCTGGGAAGGTCCCTCTTTGGCCAGGAATTTGAGCAGAAGTAGTGATCTTACCTGTGCTCACAGATGTGTTAGCACTCCTGGGAGACCATCTCTATTCCAGTGGGTATGGAGCACTGTGGCACAGAGTCAGTTCTGGGTGCAGACAGAAACCAGAAGGATTCAGTCTCAGGCTGCCCCTTGGTTCTGGTTCCTGTGTCCTGAGGGATTTGGGTGGGTCCCTCAGAGCAAAAGTGGGGTTCTTACCTGTGCTCATAGGTGTGTCAGCACACTCCTTGGAGAACAGCTCTCTCCAATCGGTATTTGGGTATAGAGTGCTGTGGCACAGAAACAGCTCCTAGTGCAAATGGAAACTGGAAGTATCCTGAGTGCACCATTTCATGCTCAGTGCAGGGATGAGTGCACTCAAGTCTGACAGGTCAAATCTCTTGCTAAAGGTTTCACAGGTCTGTGAGAAACCTTCCTGTCTATAGAGGTGCTATCCTGGGCAGCATCTGCTTTCAACAGGAATGCCATGTATGCTCTATCAAATTCGTAGTGTAACAAATGAGCCAATGACAAATCTGGGCTTTTGTCTTCTACTGCTAGCTCTTCCCAGGCAGTTGACTAAAATGTTCCCCCTTATTCATTGTATCACTGTGCATCAGTCATCCTCTGAGTCCAAGGCTGAGGTCACTTGTTAGTATTACTTTCCCTCTTTTCTTATGCTCTCTCTGTCTCTGTCTCTGTCTCTGTCTCTGTCTCTGTCTCTCTTTCCCTCTCTCCTTCTGTGTTTGTATGTGTGTATGTGTTTTGATAGTTAGGTGTGTTTTTATTTATTTATTTATTTATTTTAGCCTTTGGATTTAATGTCAACAAAGGTAGTGCTTAATTTTCTGTACTACTAGTGAGTAGTGCTCTGATTTGCTGCCTAAAAATTGCATTCAGAGAGTAGAGATAAAAAAGCCAGTGTGGCCCATATCCAGCTGCCCATTTCCATTGGTTGTTACTTGAAAATGAAGTTGGATTTAAAAGGAAGAGCCTCTTGCAATTACCATGGCATTATAATGGCTTGAGTCAAAGTGATGTCTTTCTCATCCATCAGCATTAAGGATTTCTTCTTGATAGACTGTACTAATAAAGTAGGAACATGAGAGGGAGAGAGAGAGAGAGCAGAAATAAGAAAGTAAACAGTTTGTCTAGCAGAGCAAAGGTTCTTCTTTAAATTTAGTTGTAGAAACACAGGCAGTAACATTTGAAGAGATACCAACTGACTCAGAATAATATGATCAATGGGCTTAACGGAGGACTTTGCCACAGGGAAGCCATACACATAAGTGGCTGCTGTGCAGCCATGATTTGAATTGTTGGTTGCCTCTGGGGCCTAAATTGTTTTAAGGAGAAACTGTAGTTGCTTTCCATCAGCTGACAGCATAGAGGCAATTTCTTCATTGAAAGATATATCTAAATAAAATGTCATGATGATGCATGCTTTTGAAAGAATGTTTGTAGAATGCTCAGCTCCGACTCCTTTCAGCACAATTCAATAGCACTTCTCAATTTTCTTTGCTGGGAAATGTGTAGTATAAAGAAGCCTACAATGCAAAAGTGATAAGCACAGTTGCCATATTGAAGCAATACTTTAAGCTATGGTTTTACTGTATTAATTTAGACTTTATGGTAGAATCTTTTTCTGGTTCGCTTTTTCAGCTCATTTTAATGCTTTCAAATAGACTTTTTGGACTCATCTGGGTACCAATGCAAAGTAGCAGAATGGAGGCTGGGCAAGAAAGAAAGGGAAAAACAAAATGGAACTAAAATTTTTTAAAAACGAATATAGTGCTATGGATTTAGAGTTGAGAGTTGTAGTGTGGGTGAGCTGTTGGTTACTAGGTAAGTGGAATTTTCTTGTCCTCATTTTCTTACTTTACAAAATAATTTTTTAGTAACTCATTTTCAGTGATTTGGGGAAATCATGCATACACAGATTTGTTAGCTGCATAATCTGAAGGTTTAACATTTTTAGCACACTGTTTGTTAATGAATAATATTCATTGAAAGCTTCCATGTGTCAAAACTTATCCCCAGCTGGGCTGAGTAGAGCAGGTCTGCTGAGTAAATCACGATGCATTTCAGAAGATGCTTGATGGGGCCTGTGGCGGTGCTACAGTCTGCTAAGAAAGAACCGCGCTAGGAACCCAGTTGTATCTTACATCCGAAACCCCCATTCAAAGAATCTGACAGATGAAGCAAAGGCAGGGGAAGAATTAGTCATGGTTTGAATGGGAAAAGTTACCTATGGGCTCATGTATTTGAGTATTTAATCCCTAGTTTGGTGGCATTGCTTGGGAAGGTGTTGGAACATTTAGGACAAGAGATGGAGCTTCCTGGAGGAAGCACATCACTGATGGGAAGCTTTGAGAACTTATAGCTTCACTCCACGTACAGTTCCCTTTCTGCTGTTTATGGGGTTTTGTTTGTTTGTTTGTTTGTTTGTTTGTTAAGAAGTGAGATCTCTCTGTCCCTGCTGCTATGCCTTCCCCACAATTCTGGATATCTAGCCTTCTGAAACAGTAAGCCACAATAAACTCTATCTTAAGTTGCTTTGGTTCATGGTATTTTATCAGAGCATGAAAGTAGCTTCCCAGAGGAGAATTTTTCATCTGCTATCTATAGGAGAAGCAACAGATAAGAAATGGAGAACATACGTTCTCACTGCGCAAACAGTATATGTAAAGGCCTGGAATTACATAACGGTAAACCAGAGAAAACCAGTGTTGCCCCAGGAAGCATGTGGGCTGGGGCAAGGAAAGTAGGACTGTCCTGCTAGCAGCCATAGAGCCTCTAACTTCTCAGCGATTTGAGAAACCTCAGTTTCCTCCCTTGAAAATGGATGGAATGGGCTTAAAGACTTGATAGCATATGGAAATTAAACAACGCCATTCTGCTCGACAGGAAAGCTGGACTCAATCCATCTTTCCTCACTCTACAAGGATTTTGAAATCAGCAAACCTTTCCACCAGCAGATCATGATTCTGTGCATATCCGTGGAGCCTGATCCATGTTCCCACAAAACACCATCATTCCCTGGAGCTGCAAAAAATAAACAAACAAAACAAAAAACAAAACCAAAAAGAAACCAACAGTCAATAGCTAACAAACACTATTTATTTAATAGTATCTGATTATCTAGCATTAGTATGCTACGGCAGACTTGGCAGAAGAAAACTTAATCCTTTGATTAAATTATAACACACATACAGAAACGTGTGCCTGCTGCGGCAGGATGGGTCCTCATGAAGTACGTATATGCATGTGAACGCGGTTCCTTCAGCCCTTCAGAGCACCTGCTTCCATTCTACTCCTAGTCCTTCTGTCCTCCTCCATTGTGGTTCTGTGTCCTTCACTCGGAAACGAAATGCAGGGATGTTAAGCTATGTTCCTTCCTTATAGCCATGGGATGCTGGGCTCACTGGATGCTGACACCCACTCAAGGGAGGCAGAACAAAGCCAAGGTGGCGGCCCCAGCCTGTGTTTCTCCACATGAGAAACAGTGCAGGCTGTGACTGTGGTTGCAGTTCTCATGCTTCCAGGCACCCAGACTCTGGTAGGAATCTCAAGGAGTCGAGAATGGGTCTGCCCATCAGCCCTGAGCTCTGGCCCTGGGGGGTCCAGCTTAACTCAGGGTAAGTGTCAGGAATGCAGAGGGGCCTTCTTAGAGAGACTTGGAAAAGAGAAAATGGAAGCAAACGGCTTACTCAGGGTGGACCAGAGTTTAAATGCCTTTTACAGGAAAGAACGTCTGGGAAGGGAAGCTTATTGGGTTGGCCTATCTAGATACCTCATTAGCACTGAGAAATCTGGGCTCTCTGCTACATGACCAGTCCTCATGATCCTCTCAGTGGGGTGTCATGGTCTCTTGCTCCAGGACAGAAGCCAAGTCGGGGAGCAGATTCAAATGCCTACCTTCTCAATTAAGAGAATTGCTGGGGTTTCTTAAGCTTCATGACTTACCAGTTTTTCCTCTGCAGTGTCATGGTTCCACTTGTCCCACACCCCTTGACAAGCATTACATGGGTTTCTGCAATCCTTGATTCATTTTTGCCAGTTTCGAAGCTCCTGAGAACATTCTAGCAGCATGTATTCTCTTTTGTATGACTCATTTTGCTTATCGAAACATTGGTGAAATTTTTCTATGTTATTGCATGCAAGGAGTAAATAGTGATTTATTCCTTTTCATAACTTCATAGTATTCTGTCATAAATGTGTGGACTTTGATTATCTGTTCTAGTGCTGATGCATAACACAGAAGAAATCAACATGCCTTTTCAAATTAGCTAACTTCTCTAATAAGACTCATTATCCTGATTTGTAAAACACAATGAATGAAGTCAAATTCTATACACTTATGGTAAAAACTAAGTAGAATCAATATGCAAAGTGATTGAGCTAAGCAGAGTGGAATCTACTGGTAATGATTCTAAGAATCCATTGAATGATTTTAGCAATAAGGGAATTATCCTAAGTAGAAAAAAAATACTTTCTTCATCAAAGGTTGTGTAGCTAGAAAGGAATCAAACTAAAGGACACAACAGCTGTCTTGCACTGCCATGCCCTTATTCAACCGGTTGCTGATTTAAATTAAAAACAAAAACAAAAAACAAAACAGATTCTACTGTTTATGTTGTTATTGAGGAGCAGCCTTAGACCATGGTGATCTGATAGGATACAAGGGATTATTTCAATATTCTTGTATCTGTGGAGGCCTGATTTGTGACCAATTATATGGTCAATTTTGGAGAAGGTACCATGAGGTGCTGAGAAGAAGGTACATCCTTTTGTTTTAGGATAAAAAGTTCTATAGTTATCTGTTAGATCCATCTGTTTCATAACTTCCGTTAGTGGTAGGACTGAATGTTCTGGCAGCATGTGTATAGTAGAGGATTGCAAATTCAATCATCAATAGGAGGAAAGGACCTCGGCCTTGTGAAGGTTTTGTGCCCCAGTGTAGGGGAATGCCAGGGCCAATAAGTGGAAGAGGGTGGGGTGGCAGGCATGGGCAGTGGGGAGGCAAAAGGGGTTTATTCTTGTTGTTTTTGTTTGTTTGTTTGTTTTTTGGAGGGGAACTAGGGAAAGGGAAAATTTACAGGTAAATAAAGAAAATATCTAATAAAAAAAAGACTGTTAAAAAAAAAAAGACAACAAAGAAAAACAAGTCATGCTAAGATTCTCAAATACTTCAACCATTTTAGGCTCCTTGCTCTTCTAAAACTTTCCACTTAGCATGTGTGGCTCTTAGCATTGACCTTGTCTCCTGGTCTCTGTATCACTATGGCTTTGCTACTAACTTGAGTTTTCTTGTAACTCTATACTTCTTTGTTGTTTATATTCTAAACTTTGATGCATGTTATAAGAGGCTCATATGAGGACTATGTGGACAGCTGTGCTGAGAACGAATGAATATTCAATATATAGACATTGGCTCACATACTGCCTCCAGATCTCAGTCATGATGAGCAAAAATCAATGGGAACAGATTGATAAATTAATACAACAGTACCACTGGAGTGCCTGTTAGGAATTTGCTTGTTTATGTGTCACTGATCACATATACAAACAGTGATAGCCTGAGGGTACCTCTGAAGGGCCAATTCACATAGTGCTGTCATGTGTCTCTGACTCATCTGTCCACAGACCATATTCAGTGGAAACATTGGTGGGGTGTGTGGTGATGCCAGTAATAGCTCTCAGTCTAGCACAGATCTCTGAGAACAGTACAGGGGTTAGTTGGACATCATGACTCAAGAGACCTAAAGACAGTTAAAGCTTAACCTGTAAGAGGCACAATTTCCTATTAAGCCTTTGTCACTAATAATCACTTATTCTATAGTCTCTAACTCCATGGAATAACTATTATTCTGCTTATATAGTCAGAAAGCTGATCACCATCTTTGTAAAAACATTTACCAAGAGAGGACATTTTCGAGGCTTCATGAAATTTAAAAGCATTCTTACTATGAGCATGTGCATATGAATAACACTAATTTGACTTAATGGGCTATACACACACACACACACACACACACACACACACACACACACACACAATACCCATGAAGTTTAGAGTAAGAAAAGAAGTATGTTGTGGAGGGGAGAAAGAAAGTTTCAGGGATGTCCTACAAGGATGGGGTATGGTTATGACCAAGATACATTGTACACATGTGGGAATTTTTTTTAAGTTATCTATTTATTTCCATGTCCACTCAGTTCTCCAAAAAGTGCTAGTAACATTCTGATCTATAAGAATATGTAAAACTTTAAACTGACATCTTTGTATCCCATCCCTTGATTTATTTCTACCTATGCTTTGTTTCCTCTCTGTTTTTGTTTTTTGTTTGTTTGTTTGAGACTGGTTTTGATGTGTAGCTTTTGTCCTAAAACTCACTGTGTAGAGTTGAGGCTGACTTCAAAACTACAGAAATCTGCTTGTCTCTGCATCCAGAATGCAGAGATTAAAAGCTATAGGCTTAGATTTTTCAAAGCCTACTTTTGTAAATGTTCTCAAACAATTCAACTCCCTTTTCGAGCCCACCATCCAAAGGTAGGGGAGAAAAGATGGTAAATAGGACAAGGGGACATGGACCTGCTTAGAAGTAGCTCTTTGGCGAAATTCCAACATCTATAGTCAGAATACCAGCAGTTCATTTTAGTAGTGTCAGGATAGCACCAGTCCAGTTCCAAGAATGTCACCAAACATGAGCATGACCCAGAAGCAGCCAGGCCTCTGCTGAATTGGCATGAGTCAGTGAGAGCAAACAGAACCACCTAGAAAGCCAGGAGAAGTTCTCTGCAGTGCCTCTGTCAACGAAGGGAAGATTTACAAAGACATTGCCTGACTAGCTATGCAAGTGAGCCTTCATGTCTGTTGGGTCCTACTTATACTCTTCCCAAACATCACATGTCCTCTCAGGAGTTTTGTTTTAACAAAACATCACCTGAGTCTGCACACACGACACAACCAGAAGTCTCAACTTCAAAAGGCACATCACCACCATCGCCACCATGGCAAGAACTATACTTTTATTTGTTTTATTTTCTTGAGACAAGGTTTCTCGGTGTAGCCCTGGCTGTCCTGGAACGTGGCTTGTAGACCAGACTGCCCTCAATCTCAGACATCTCCCTGCCTTTCCCTCCCAAGTACTTGGATTCAAAGTATGAGCTATTACCACTAGGCTCTACCCACATCTTCTGTATCCTGTAGTCAGTGGTCCTTTGAAATTTCATGCCTGATAATGCCAATTCCATTCTTGCGGTCCATGCGTTCATTTCTTTTTGTCATCTGAATTAACTTAGAATATTTTGCATGACTGAGGCTCATCCCTTGCTCTCAAGGGTTCACTGTGAAGTTCTCCATTTGTTTTTCAAGTCTTTCTAGCTCCAGGCCTGTCATTGTGCACCTTTTCACTTTACTTGTACTCTGATATCTACATGGAATACTTTCTCTCCCATTCTTCCCTTCCTAGGTATGGGTTAAAATGGTGTCCCATGTCTGGTCCACCACAGTGCTAGCTAGGGCTGTTCATGGAGGTGGGATGTGGGAAGTTTGATTGCACACACCCATGTGACTGCTGGATGGGCATCCGGCTGTGAGAAGCCTCAGGACCCTGCTCCGTGGCTGGGGAGGCACAGTCTGAGGTTCCCCGGGGGACCTGCAGGGATCTGGCTCATGTGTCCCCATGCCACACAGAGGCCAGGGACAGCAGGTTCTAACTCTTGGATACTGCAGACACTGCTCGATATCTCAGAAGTGCTGAGAAAGGAGGAGTAGAGACCGGCCGGGACTGGCTCTGGCATGAAGCCAATGGAAAAAGGGCAGAAGGAGAGCTCTGGCTGGTTCTTGAGGGGACAAAATTTTCCTAGGCCTGCTCAGGCAAGTTGGCTTGGTGGAACCCCTGACCTCCTGCGGGAGATTAGGAGTGGCTCTTTAGAGGAAGACCTGCTCCATTGCTCCCGCACAGCAGATCCCAATGAGAAAAGATAGTCCATGGTTCTAAGATGTTTATTGACACGGCAGAGGGTTGTGATGAGTGAAGCCTTTCCCATTTTCCCAGGGTGGGCCTGAGGTTAAATACCTTTTGGCAGGATGTCTTTTGGGAGTGTCTGGGAAGGGGAGCTAAGAGAGTAGTAGAAGCAGTGAAAGGCAGAGAGAGGGAGAGAGAGAGAACTAGGGGCCAGCCATGGCCACCTGGAGAGGGGGAAAGGAATGCAGAGAGAGGGGGAGCAAGAGGGCCAGAGAGAGGGGCAAGAGTAAGAGAGGGAGAAGCAGGCAACCAGCCCCTTTTATAGTGGGCCAGGCCTATTTGCTGTTACCAGGTATCTGTGGGGGTAGAGTCCAGACCAAATATTCAGGGGTTTGGGTCATTACCCTACATGGCTGATGGTCACAGAATTATGGAGAGCTGAGGCCTCATGCCTGGAGCCTAGTGTCTGGGAATGTGGGAAATGCCTTCCATCCCTTGCAGGAACACCTGCTGGGTCTCCAGGGTTTAAACCTAGCTCAACCAGAAAACAGGCTACCTTTCAAGTTCGCACATCTAGGGAGGGACTAAGAGTCCTCTGGCTTCTACTTCAGTATATGTTCTCTGAGGAACCTATCCCCCACTTCTCTATTTCTAACCAGTCAGACATTGTTGCAATTCCTTGTTTAGCTGTCTATGTCCCTTCCCTCCCTTGACTGTAAACAAGAACAGAGCATGCATATACACACAGACACACACACACACACACACACACACACACACACAAACACACACACAGACACATACACACACAAATGCATGGGATCATGCATGAGACAGCATGCTGTTTATGTAGCAAATTCACTAAATACGAATCAGAGATGTGCCTACAGGAAAGTAGCCAGAAGATGTCGATGTCTACTTTTCTAAAATGTTAGTCCAACCACAAAGTTCTTCTGTGTATTTTGAAAACATTTACCTGTTTAAAATCTAGCAAATGCTAGATGCTAATAGGGTACACTGAAGTCAGTGCACACTTTCGAATACATAGCAGATACAACTGGTCTAAGGCATTCATTCATTTGTTCAAAAACATTCATTCACAATACCCCAAGGAGCATAAAATTTGAGTTATTTCCCCATCTTATTCTGAATACAACACTGATTTAGGAAAAATTTTATTCCTACTTTCTCAGCATCTTTTGTCTTGTGTTGATGTAGCTTAGAGGAAACCAACCTATGCTGAAGGATAGAGAGCAACAATTTTAGAGACAACTACCTGGACTTTTACAACTTACTTAACTGAAGGAATTCCTGCTAATCATAGTACCAAATTCATCTTCATTAGACTCTTTACCTTCTTCACTCACATATACACTATCTCCTTTCTCTAAACCATTCCTTCAACCATCCACTACTCCTTGTCTTCCATTATAATCAGGCCAGATAACAGCATCATTTATCAGAGGATCACTTGCTTGACATCATTGTTTCTAGGCTTCTCATGTCCCAGTCCACTAGTCTATTCTTTATCCTTCACATAGTTATGCTAATCCTTTTAGAAGGAAACTAGATCTTACACTTCTCCATTTAAACCCCCATAAGGGTCTTTCTATTGATATTAAGATATAACTCAGGCTCCTTATCAACACATAGATAGGGTACAGTCTAGTTTCTGTCTACCTTTTTCTTTTCAAATAGAGAATGAATTTTCTATTTCCCATTTTGGAAGGTGATATACCAGATTTTTAATGGTTCTACATATGATCAATGCTTAGAAGCACTATGTCATCCCCCCTGTTTTATGTGAATGTACACTCTCCTCATTGTAGAGCTTCCTATTTTATGCCAGGGAGAACATTGAGCTTCCATTATGCCCTACATGCACCCCATGCTCTAGGAAGACAGTGAACAATAGAATATACAGCTTAAGGGCCAAATAGATGAATATTTAATAAATATCACATAATTATTCCCATTTTATTAATAGAAAATTAAGTAAGTAGAAATGGTTTATCTGCCTGTATCCTGGACAAGACCAAGTTCCTTGTACCTGATCATGTGAATATGAGTGAGCTCATCAAGATAATTAGAAGGCGCTTGCAGCTCAATGCTAATCAAGCCTTTTTCCTTCTGATAAGTGTGCATAGTATGGTGAGTGTGTCTATGCCCATCTCTGAAGTATATGAGAGTGAGAGAAATGAAGATGGCTTATTGTGTATAAGGAGACATTCGGGACAGCGTTGGCTATGTAACACTAGAACAATGCCTAATGTTTGTTAAGCCCTTAAGGCAAAAGGGGACGTAACCAGCTGTAACTGGTCAGCTCACCGTCCACAGATAGAATCTAGGCACCCATATAGGGTGTTAGGAACTGTTTATTAGCCAGAAGCTGAGCTCCATGCAAATGCATTCAGCTTGGAAACTCATCTAAACTAGGCTATCTTGTGTTCAAACTTTAGAAGTTTAAAAATAAAATACTTTGTATCCTTAAAAGGAAAAAAAAAAAGAAATGGTTTATCTTAGTTTACAACTTTAGGTAATACCATGTGGGGCGTCACAGGAACAGGGACTTAAAGTAGCTAATCACAGCACTCCTATGATAAACAGCAGAGAGAAGAAATGCATGCATGCGTACTTGCTTGCTTCCTTGTGTTCAGATCAACTTCTCTACTCTTATAGAGTTCAGGACCTCTTACCTAGAAGGCAATCTGTCTGCAGTGAGTGAGCTTGGTCTTCCTACATCCATTTACTTAATAAAAACCAATCCTCCCTAGACATGTCTACAAGCCAACCTAATGTAGACAATCTTTCATTAAGATTCTCTCCTCTCATGATCCTGGGTTGTGTTAAATTGACAATTAAAGCTAAGTAACACAGTAAGTAACACATCTATCTACTGTCAAAGAAGGGCTTAAGCAAAGGCCGAGCGCTTTTAGAGGTCATACCTAATATATGCAAAGGGCATTGGGGACCTAATAAAACAAAGCATATAGTATGACACAATTTATTATAATCATTTACATTATATGATAATATTTATATCAATTTATTAATATTATTTTAATGATATTAATTAATATATAATTTACTATAATCTTTTCTGGGAGAAACCAGGTCTTTTCCCTTTCTGCCCACCTATGATATTTTTGAAATTTATTATTAGAGTTAGGCGTAGCTATTATTCATCCTGCTGTCACTCGGATAGACCTCTGACTGACTCCACCATCCATGTGTCTAGTCTTTACTCAACATGCAGGTTCACAACTCCTGGGGGTTACTGACTGCTTCCCCTCATTGTCTTGCACAACACAATTCAACTATGGATGGCTGCACACATGCTTATAGAATGTGTTACACATCAAAACGATTGTTGTTTAGACTTGGAACTTCTTAATGCCATTCTAAATAGCTGAGTTATCTAAAGTTAGATGGGGCACAATTAGGTTTGCTTTAATGAGAAGGAAAATCTGTGAGTCTTCACTGAGGGAATGCTTCCCTCTGAAGACAATTAGTCACATCTATGGATACTTTGCGTTATGGGGAAGTTACTTTAAACTGTTACAGATAGTAATAAATTATTCTATGATACGCAGGGAGTAGCCCTCACCCCAGCAAAGACTATCCATTCCATTTGGTGAGTCATCTTAAAGTTGAGTCATATTCAGTTAGACTAAGTCATAGAATAGATTGAAAATTTTACACAGAGATTGTGTGTATTGTCTTTTATTTACATTGTATGACAAATAGGATAAAAATCTTGACTACATACTTTTACTTAAAATTTTAAGTGGTAAATGAAAATTCATCCATAAGTAAATATTCAAAAGAACTTGAGAGAAACATCTTTTTACAGTGAGATTTATATTATGTGAGCACTTAGGCTTATTATTTACCACAATACATGATAATTCTGTGTGAGAACTAATGATGTTCAAGGAGATTTTTTTCAAAAATAGCTTGTAAGACTTGATAAAAATCTGCAATTAATATTTTTAGAGTCAGCCGGGCAGTGGTGGCTCACTCCTTTAATCTCAGCACTTGGGAGGCAGAGGCAGGCGGATTTCTGAGTTCGAGGCCAGCCTGGTCTACAGAGTGAGTTCCAGGACAGCCAGGGCTACACAGAGAAACCCTGTCTCGAAAAAACCAAATATATATATATATATGCAAATGTATAATGAATGCACTCAGATACACATATACACACTAGCACAAATAATCAAATAATCAATATAACACATACAAACATAATAGTCTAACATCTAAACACAAACCCACAGGCACATGTGTACGTTTACACACACACACACACACACACACACACACACACACACACACACATACAATTGGCTAGAAATTTGGATAGAGGCTGGAAGCATGGTTTTAAATACCACAGTATCTGACTGTAGAAAAGCCCAGAATTACAAAAACAGAGATCTGGTTGGTGGTTGAAGTTACTCACTGCAATCAATTTAAATAGGAACTATCTTATCATTTAAAGTGTAGAAGTCAGAATAAGTGCAAACCTATAACATTTCAATGCTATAAAGGTTTTACTTTATTTCACCATGTTCATGAAAGTTAGCCTATCCTAGGTCATTTACACAAAAAAAGATTCCTAAAGGAGATGAGACGTCTAAATTAGGTACCAGAAGTACTTTCACATCGGTCTGTGCTTTTTCTATATAACTACTTGTGGCTAAGAGTGTGATTTCATTCTATAATCTTGGAGGATAGAAATCTGTGTGAGAAAAATGATAATATAAGCTAAATCTTGAAAAATAATGAGTGCTATCCAAGAATTTCTTCATTCCTAAACCCCTCTCATCCATGGATAAATTAAAATGAAGATGATATCACATTCAGACAATCTAGATAACCTCATAAAAAGGTGTTTACATCTCTCATGGAGAACTTACTACGAAGACATATAATTGTGGTACTTTGAATCATAAGTGGAATTAGACACATTTGTGAGTATTAACAGAAATGTAAGCAGAAGTGAAGTATCTGCCTATGAGGCTGATGATGTTCTCTCTGTGATTTGGAGGGAAAGTTTGAAATTCCAAAAACAGCTGACTTGCTGGCTAAGGATTGTCTGGTTTGAACAAGTTAGCTGCTCCAATTTTGAAAAGATTTCCTGAAGGAACCATACCTGGGGACTGTCTGTCCAATCTCCCCCCACTCCGTACAACATAGATCATTAGGATTCTAGGCTACTACCTACATACATATGTTTCTATATAGAGGAGGGAGATAAAATGGAATTTTATTGGATGTCTGTTTCTCATAGTATTTTATGACCATCCTCTGTTTACAAATGCCCTCTCATTACATACTCCCTTAGTAGAAAGTAATATTAATAACTGTCATCATGCATTAGCCACTATCCACATAAAGACCTCCCTTGGTATTCACAGTGATATCATTATAATGAGCCAATCTAATTCATTGTAGTAAGAGATTTAATTTGACCAAACCCCAAAAATTACTATGGAAAAGATGTCAGCTCTTTCTCTCTCTTGATTCAAATTTGACTCTACTTGGCATTTTCTTGGAGTTGTATGGCCTTATTTAAAACTGCAGAAGCATTCTGAGTGGGGGTGGACTCAGGCCTGTCATTGTTTCTAATGATGAATGATGGTGACTGTTGCTTTGTAACCCCAGATTCTCAGAACACTAGCTTGCTGACCACCTGGCTAGAGTGATTTATTGAAATGTATCAACTCTTGTTTTGATGTGCTTAAGTGCATCCCAGTGCACCATGGGGTAAATATGCTATGGATGAAGAGCTGTCAAGGCAGCCACCCATGGAGTTGTTTATGTCTTGTAGCCAGTCTACAGTCCCCAAGGGAGCCCTGCTTCCTGCAGGAGTCTGCTGGGGGTGGGGAACAGGATGGAAGTAGAAAGAATGATAGCTAACCTATCACACCAGGAGACTGAATGATGAACAGGAGCTGGTTTCCTAAGAAAGAAAGATCTAGAATAACTGTGAGGCCTTCTGAGGAAGGCCCTTAAGGAGTTGAAGAAAAATGCTGACCTCTTTCAAGGGACCAATAAATAATTTACAGCCCATCTCTAAAATTCATCCAAAAGCATTTCTTTTTCTTCAAACATTGAATCTTTCCAGCATAAATCAGGTGTCACTTGAAAACAATATATTAATTATTGTGTGCATTTTGTTGCCTAATTCTTAAAACCATTCTCATCGTAGGGGTGCTTTGGTTGAGTTTAGATATTGGTGATGAGATTGTATCAACAGGAATGTAGTGGGATGGGTTTAATTTGGCATTGAAGTCCTTTTGAGTAGCAGGTTACAGTTCATCAAATAAAAATGTCACTAAAGAACATTTGTTTTCAGCTATATTTAATTCAAAACTTAAGAACATTTTCTCATTTACACTGAAACTCAAATTTTACAGAGCAAATGCAAAGGAGAGCATTGATTGTTATGTGTGGATAAATATTTTCTTTAAAAAATACTAGTTTTTCCCTGAAAATTCATATAATAAAGAAATTCATGTCTCATAGAATGTTTTTGACAAGCAATATAAAATATAAGTGTTTCAAATGTGAAAGTATATAAGGCCAAGATCCTATGCACAGATCAAATGATCCACCTGCCAAACAATAGACAGGATGGGGCAGGGCCAAAGGCCTAAGGCCTGGAGCCTTGGGTAGTTGGACTGCATTAAGTCTAACTTGATGCAGATTTATCTTATCTTAATGCTACTTTTCTTCTGTGCATTTTGAAAAAGAAAAAGCCAGAAAAGGAAAAATAAGTGTAATCTTTTACATTCTTTGGCTATGACAACTAATCTTAAAGTAATTTTACATCTATCTAAAAGGCACTGTGAAGTCAAGTGTCCTGAGGAAACATGCTGTATCTATGTTATTTCTACAAGGCTGACTGACTCATTAGAAGGTTGTTGATTGCTTACTTCTATACAAATTTCTAATTAGTGGATTGTCCTTCTACATTTCTCTCTCCAAGGTCTAGGAAACACCATGGGAGACAGGATGGAGAGATTGTAAGAGCCAGAAGATTGAGAATGGTTCTACAAAATGCTGTCCATGTCTGGATATGGCATGGTAGTCATACCCACAAAGCAGATATTGCTGCCTGCACAGGACTTTAAATGAGAAAGATACAGAAAGGGCAAGGAACTAACTGGAAAAAAGAGGGTGGTCAGCAGGAGTGAGGGGAGAAAGGATAATAGAAGATAAGGGGCTGCGAATCATCACAGTACATTCTATATCTGTATATAAATGTCAGAGATAAAACACTAATAAGAATATGTAAAAATTAAAAAATAATAAATTAAAATGAAATCTCAGAATATGCTGGTCCAGGATGAGATAAATCTCAGTGATCTTCAGTTACCTTAACACTCATTCCCAACTACTTTATTCTGACTCAACATCCTTAAAAATAATGGCATGCATTAACACAGCAAATCACAAACTTACACCAACCCAAACTTAGGACACCATCAGATAGTGTCTAATTCCTGCAACAGAGATTTCTCTACTTTTCGGTAACCAGCTACCTAATATTCCTAATAAGGAACTTGCAGAATGCCTCCACTTTCTCTTATTCTATGACTATGAAAGGTCACATAACTAATTTTAGGTTTGAACATGTTGTTCATGGCAACTTAAATCATGTTTCTGAGCCATGTTGATAGAAAAAAACATGGAAAACCATGCCACATAGGACAGTTAGCAGCCTCTTGTCCTTAAAAGCTCAGCACTCACCTTTTCTCAGTTCTCTCAGTATTGTTACTTGAGATTGGTTTAGAGCATTTTTCCATTATTTTTTATTAGATATTTTCTTTATTTACATGTAAATTTCTCCTTTCCCAGTTTCCCCTCCAAAAAACAAACAAAAAAACAAAACAACAAGAACAAACCCCTGTTGCCTCTCCCCTCCCCATGCCTGCTACCCCACCCTCTCCCACTTATTGGCCCTGGCATTCCTCCTACACTGGAGCCTTTCCTCCCATTGATGATCAAATTTGCAATCCTCTATTATACATATGCTGCCAGGACAATCAGTCCCACCATGTATAGTCCTTGGTTGGTGGTTGAGTCCCTGGGAGCTCTGAGGGTACTAGTTAGTTCATACTGTTGTTTGTCCTAAGGGGCTGCAAACCCTTCAGCTCCATAGAACCTTTCTCTAACTCCTTCATTGGAAACCGTGTACTCGGTTCAATGGATGGCTATGAGCCTCTACATCTGTATTAGTCAGGTACTATCAGAGCCTCTCAGGAGATAGCTATATTAGGCTGGCTTGTCCTTCCTTCAGTCTCTGCTCCAAAGTTAATCTCTGCAACTCCTTCCATGGGTATTTCGTTCCCCCTTTTAAGAAGGAATGAAATGTCCACCTTTTGGTCTTCCTTCTTCTTGTGTTTCTTGTGGTTTGTGGGTTGTTCTTTCTGTATTCCAAGCTTCTGGGCTAATAACCACTTATCAGAGAATGCATACCATGTGTGTTCTTTTGTGATTGGGTTCCTCACTCAGGATGTTATTCTCCAGATCCATCCATTTCCCTAAGAATTTCATAATTTCATTGTTTTTAATAGCTGAGTAGTACTCCAATAGCTTATGCTCTAAGATCAAGAATCAACAAATGGGACCTCATAAAGTTGCAAAGCTTCTGTAAGGCAAAAGACACTGTCAATAGGACAAAACGGCAACCAACAAATTGGGAAAAGATCTTTACCAACCCTATATCTGATAGAGGGCTAATATCTTTGTATCCAACATATACAAAGAACTCAAGAAGTTAGACTCTAGAGAAACAAATAACCCTATTAAAAATGGGGTACAGAGCTAAACAAAGAATTCTCAACTGAGGAATATCGAATGGCTGAGAAGCACCTAAAGAAATGTAAAACATCCTTAGTCATCAGGGAAATGCAAATCAAAACAACTCTGAGATTCCACCTCACACCAGTCAGATTGGCTAAGATAAAAGACTCAGGTGACAGCAGATACTGGAGAGGTTGTAGAGAAAGAGGAACACTACTTCATTGCTGGTGGGATTGCAAACTGGTACAACCACTCTGGAAATAAGTTTGGCGGTTCCTCCAGAAATGGGACATAGTTCTACTGGAGGACCCAGCTATACCACTCCTGGGCATATACCCAGAAGATGCTCCATCATGTAATAAGGACACATGCTCCACTATGTTCATTGCAGCCTTATTTATAATAGCCAGAAACTGGAAGCATTTTTCCATTATTTACAGAGGGAAATCCAAGGCCCAAAGAGCTGACCTCTGTTATGAGATACATGATATGAAAGTCTAAATTCTGAGTTAAACTCTTCTGAAGAAAGTACTAGGAATATTCTTTAATTCTAATGTCTTGATATGGCTTCCATGTTTATAAATACAGCCTTATCTTTGCTTTCATTTTGTCACACACGTGTCTTTTAAAAGTAGATTCTTCTCTCATATAATACATCCCAATTACAGTTCCCCTCCCTCCAGTCCTAGCTCTCTCTCTCCCTTTCCCTCAGATTCACTCACCTCTGTCTCTTTTCAGAAAAGAGCAGTCCTCTAATGTACAGCAACCAAGCACAACAAAACAAGATACAGTAAGACACTGCAAAAGCCCCCATATTGAGACTGGACAAAACAACCCAAAAGGAGGAAAAGATGAGAGAATTAATATGTAGTAATGTAAAGTGACTTTGTCTATTTAACTCTTATCTTCTATCTTTTCTGCCTATCTTTATATTTTAAAGAAAGAAAAAAGTGTGTGTGTGCGTGTGTGTGTGTGTGTGTGTGTGTGTGTGTATGTGTGTGTGTGTGTGTATCCTTTAAACAGGACAGATGAAAATAATGCCTCACAGTAATTTGTTTTGTACATTATAAATTACTAGAAGAGAAATTTTCAAAAATCTCTAAACTGACCACAATGTAATGAGAGTTAGAAAAGTTAATCACCTTTATTTCATTAGTACCTATTTTACACACATATTGAATATCATAGCATCACCCATAAATAAGTGCAACTATTACATGTTAATCAAAAACTTGAAAAATATCTTAGAAATGTTAGCTGTTCTTATTATACATTGTATACATACATACACCAAATTATCATAAGTTTGCATGATTACCCCATAAGTTTGCATGATTAAAGTAATATTAAAAATATTTAAAAAAAGAAGCCTCAATTAAAATGGAAAAGCCCCAGAGGGGTTTCCTAGATTGGCTGCTTTTAGGCTAAGCTCTTTGCATTTTGACAGTGACAGTGTCTGAGCTTGTATCTATAACAACCTTTCTTATCTTCAGTGAACGTAAGTCTCTGTTTAAGTGCTGGGTCCCTAATGCTTTGTTATATTCAGGGTAAAGAGATCTCAAACAGACAAAAGCTTTTTCTGTTCTTCATATTGTTTAGAAAGCATGTTCTGTGAAGGCAATATTTCACATTTTTGCTTTCTTCGTAGTCAAGGTCCAAACATGCTGACTTCCTAGCAAAGAAAATCAGGAAGTAAATCAAAGGCAGCTGAGAGACATAAGCTAATGATGGCAGAAGTATAATGAGAGATGATAGTGGAATGGTCCACTCCTGATCCTGGAAATTGTGCTGGGTCAGGTAAGACGGAGGTCACTTTATAACCCAGGAAGTAGAAGGTGTTAAATAAATGGAAAGGTGAGCTTATGGTCAAGGAGGTATAATAAGGGCTGGAACAAATAATTAGAAAAAAATACATTAACAAGTAGCTTTCAAAAGTCAGGAATAATATCATCTTTATTTCATATCAAGCAAAAGTCAACAGCACTGGGTGAGTGTTTATACCATGCTTGATAATGAGTAGTTTTCAGTAAATACTTATTAGTATTACCACTGTTAGTGTCTTTGAGATGCTTCAAATTGCCTCTTCCATTAGAGAGCATACACTCCCTTCCAGCCTGCCTGTCACTTATCTTTTGGCTTCTTTATTGCACATTTGCCTCTGTTGGTTATTAACTAGTCATCATCCAGCAGGGTCCTTGGTGAGAAAGGCTCTCTCACACTATGAAATCCCATCAAGATCACATCTGCTCCTTCAGAAGTCCTGTCCCACAGTCCCTAGGCTGGCTCCTCTGGCAGCAAGTCTGTTATGAATAAATCGGTAACAAATTAGCTGTTTGTTTCCCAGTAAAAGGAGCATGAGACAGTAAAAGAGACCGGTTTTGTTTTGTAAAATAGGATGCCATCCAAAGGAGAGCGTTAAATCAGAAGGTCAGGATTTGGTACACTGACTGCCTGGAGAAAATGAAATCCCTGCCTCCTTTTTTGAGCATCACTTGTCAGTTGAGTGGAAATTTTCTCTCTGTTGTATGGACATAAGTATGATGGAAATCATGCCTACCTTGCTAGAGGCTCTTACAAAAAAAGAATTGAGTAAATGCCACATAATACTAATAAAGAGGACACATTGAATGGCTCCTGTGTCTATGGGAATCATCTTTTGTACTCAGCATTTCCTTTAGTTTTTCTTCATTTTGTGCTATTCATTGCTCATTAATGTATATTTTTCAAAATATATATAGCCATATTGTAATCTTATAGGTTCCTGGGAAATCAAAGGACTGTGTCAACCTTTTCTGTGTATCCAGCCTAATTTTTCTGGATTCACCAGTTATTTTAACCATGGAGGTATTACCAAGCAAGCTACTACATATAATAATATGTATGTATGCTAGTTTATTATATAACAAAATAAACCTGAAAAATATAATTGACTCATAGCACATCACAAAGTGACAGTATGGGATTTGAACTAAAAATTATATGAATTATATGATCACGAGGTCCTAACAATCCTCTGTCCATAGATAGGGAATCAGTTTTAAAAGTATTCTATTAGTTAAGGTATTTCTCTTTTAAAATCAATTTATTTATTAAAGACTGGCTACATGTGAAATACAAGCCCTGAAATGTGATGGATTTTATGCATGTTGCTTCTGATCTGGTTCTTTGTTCTGAGACAACTACAAAAGTCCATTGTTTCAAGTATATTAAAGTGACTGTTGTTATCAGTCTCTGCAAAGATAGTACAAAGACTTGAGGAGGAAGTAGGCTTGTGGTTGGATGCTGCAACTTCTAGTTGCTAGTTTTATTATTATGAACGATACCTTCAAGTCTCATGTCTGAATTAAGAGATTTTTAGGACTAGGAAACACATCTCTGTGTGTCCTTGGCCACCCACTCAGAGAGGACTGACACCTGGAACAGTGACTAAGAGAAAAAGATGTGCCCTGGATGTGGCCAACACTATCCTCCTGGCTGTTGGATAGAAAGAATTAGGGTATGCTTACCTGAAAGCTTTCTTTTTGAGTGGGTCCATATAGCTCCTGACATGTCTATTGATGTCAGATTCCAGTTTTTATAGCCTTTCAACTATGACTCAAATCCAATGACTCTTCAGAGAGCTTTCCAAACCTTTAGCACTAGATTAGGACTGCTAAAGCATTCATCTTTTTGGGAAGAAAATGCGATTGTTGAATTGCCCAGTTCCTATTATGTAATCCAGCCAAATAAATCCTTACTTTTGTAATATACCATATATTTTATTTGTTCTATTTCTCTAGAATACACTAATTAATCCAGTGGTAGATTTTACTGGATAGCCTGAATATTGAAAACATATTTTCTAAAAACTCTTTCATAAAATTTCTTAGCAAAGAATTTTAAGCATTAGGGTGAATTATAGATGTGGTTAATAGGGCATCATTTTTATCTTTATCATTAGTATTTGAGTGACATGGTGATTAATCTTCATTATCAACTCAACTGGATTAAGAATCACTATGGTAAGATACCACTGAGGACTTATAAGAATGCTTCCAGAAAGAATTATGTGAAGGGAGAAGGCAAGCCCCTAGCTGTAACATAATTCCATGGTCAATAGTCATGCGTATAAAGTATAAAGTGAGGTAAGCTTCCTATTCCAGCCCCTACTCTGTCCATCCATAGATAAGGGTATCCAGAACTGGAGGATCAAACAAGGAGTGAAATGAATATGGGAATGGAACAGCTAAAAGTGAGGTCTATTTGAGGGGTCACTTGGAAACCTAACAAAATAGAAGCTTCCATATATATATATATATATATATATATATATATATATATATATATAAAATTTTCTAATAACAGGGGAGATAAAGCCTCAACTGGGCATCTTTCATCACCAAATAATTTCATTCCAATACTAGGAATGGATTGTGTCTAATCAAGTTGTTAGCCAATAGGGCTCCCACTGGAACTCCCAAACAATTGAGACTATTGAGAAGGATATCCACTGCTCTCCACAAACTGACAGGCTTTGTTGTTGAAGTCATCCATTAGACAACTTATTAAACACAGAGGAATTGAGAAGTTGCCTACCTAGAGCCTTCACCTCTATGGACTAGTATTCATGCTGCTAGAAGGTATTCTGCATGTTACAAAGGAGACAGGTAAACACCAACCTAGTTTCAAATCCTAAAAAACTACAAAAGTAACTTGTCTGCAAGATACATTGCTGTAATAATACCACCAAGTTTGTAGGAGTAATCAACTCAATATCTGATATGAATTAAGGCCTACTCCATGAGATGGAATCCATACCCAGCATTGCTTGGGTAGCCAAGGGCCTGAGACTCAGGGACTTAGAGGAAAATCAAATTTTAAAATTCTGTTAAAGGAACATTATAATGAAATGACTCCTAGTGACATTCTGCTATACTAATAGATTAGTGCCTTGCTCAATCAACACCAGAGAAACTCCCCTCTACAACAGATGGGAAGGAATACACAGGCCCACAGTCAGATAATATGCAGATAATGTGAAAGACCTTGGGACACTCAGCCCTAAGTGTGGGATTTCTTTATGAAATCCCTTCCCTCGATGTTCAAGGACTCCTGTGGAAGGGGAGGTGGAAAGAGGAGTAGAACCATAAGGGGGAGAATACCAAGGAATTAAGACCCTTTGAATCAAGAGGATCACCACATACAGAAACTCAGAGACTGAGGAAACATTCATAGGACCTGCATGGGTCTACACCAGATGGGTTCCTAGAGCTAAAAGAACCAGTGGACATATGCCTTCATCCCTAACCAAGAAGCTGTCTTCAACTGATAGCTACTTGCAAATGAAAAATTAGTTTTCTTCAAGAGAGTCTCACTGGGGAAATAAGCCATTCTTAAGAGTATACCTCATACCCAGCAGCAGATGGCCAGCACAAAATGAACTCAATGACGTTTGAAGATTTTGCGTGTCATAATGTTAGTTAGGGCATCTATCTATCTATCTATCTATCTATCTATCTATCTATCTATCTATCACATCTGTTTATTACCTTTCTTGTCATTTGTGTATATATTATAGGTTTAGGTTTTATGAAATTCCTGTGTGTGTGAACATGTGTGTCTCTTGGTCTATAAGTTATTCTTGTGCTTTTTCTTTGATTCCTTTTGTTCTTTGGTTGTTTCATCATATTCTGATTTGTTTGTCTTTGATTTATCTTATTTTATTGATTAATCAGTATCTGCACTTATGCCCCCTTTGTCCATTTCTTCATATGCAAAGACTAATGTCAACACCACTGTGGTGGTTTGAATAAGAATGGCCACGATAAGCTCATGTATTTGAATGAATAGTCATCAGGCAGTAGAACTGTTTGCTAGTAATAGAAAGACTAGGAGATGTGGCCTTGTTTAAGGACGTGTTTTCCTGTTTTTTTTTGTTTCAAAACCCCATGCTCTGCCTACTCTCTTTCTCTTTTTTTTTAAAAATTTTATTTGTTATTATACATAAGTACACTGTAGCTGACTTCAGACGCACCAGAAGAGAGCATCAGATCTCATAATGGGTGGTTGTGAGCCACCATGTGGTTGGTGGGATTTGAACTCAGGACCTTCGGGAGATTGGTCAGTGCTCTTACTCGCTGAGCCATCTCACCAGCTCTACTCTCTTTCTCTCTGCCTGTGGATCAGATGTAGCTCTCAGCTACTTCCCCAGAACAAGGCCTGACTAGTGTCATATCCTCTTCGAGATGCTTCATGCCATGATGATAGTAGACTAATCCTCTAAAACTGTAAACAAGCCCCCAGTTAAATGCCTTCTTTTGTAAGAGTTGCCTCGGTTATGATATCTCTTCCCTGCAATAAAACAATGACTAAGACACACACAGGCCTTTCAACAACTTGACTTTAGTTCAACAAATGTTATGTGAGGTCATATTACACACCAAACACTGTCCCAGGTACTGGGGTGAGAGGCAGATGAAATATGCTCTTCAGCCTCAAGAAGCTTCTGAATGCACAGAAACATCTGATATTAACAAAGAATGAATTAAATTATTAAAGGTGATTCAGAAAAAGATTTCTATATCCAAATCATGGGATGTTATTGACAAGCTCATTGACACTATCTTATATGTGAAGGTCACATAAAAGAAGGCCATTAGCTATGATTGTACATATATCAGGCATAAACGCCATGTCTTCAGGATCTATAAAAACTAAATTAACATAAATATAGAAAATTGTTTCACAAACTTAAGTGTTGCTGAAGAACATGTAAACTTAATTCTACCTAGTTGTAATCAAGGGGAGCCTTCCAAGACTATACAAGCTAAGCTTTGCCACAGTTCCGTTCATTCTTGTTAACTCCATTCAGCCTACTGCACTGTTTTGTCAAGTCCTTCACACTCACTGACATTAGATACTGCTCTGTACTTCCTCTGTTACTGAGCCCCCAGCAAGCACATGAAACCATAACTATCAGAAGATAATCACACTAACTGGCATGTGTTTAATTCCAAGTGTCAAGAATAGACTAACTTTACTTTGTCTTAGTTAGCTGTCTTTAAAAAATAATCTGTCAATTATAAAGAACTTGTAAATAAAAATCATCATGGCGCAGGACTAACACAATGACTCAAACAAGCACTTTCCCAAAGCTAAGTCTCTACTTCTCAATGCACTGCTGTACAATTAGAACAGTCATTTTGATGCCAGGAAATTTCACACTGGATTTTATACTTTATCAATATCAATTATATTTTCATGCCCTTGTCTACTACAAAAATTTGACAACTGACAGAAATAAAGCTAGGGAAATATACACTCTAATTAATCATGCTATGTGAGCTATACTATTATGCTCATTTTTTTATATAAGAAGTTTGAACACTAAAATCTGTCAAAGTAGGTCCATCTTAAATACACTCTTAAGCATGCCATAGTTTTATGAGCTGGAAGTGGTACAGTCAGTCTGTGTAGTGGTATGACAAAGAGGAGAAAGGCAAAATCATGAAGCGCTAGAGTAGGTACATCTACTGACACTTGTAATGTTTCTTATTAAACACTTATCTATCCTAAAAGTAAGGTCATTTAGGCTAGTCTAAATCTAGTGCAACAGACTCTATTGCTAATTGGTTGAAGAGCTATTCAAATTAACTCACCACTCAGTCCGTATCAGTCTAAATTTGAACAAGCCAAGAGCTAATAGACAGCCTATGTTAAAATGTAACTTTTTTTTCTAATGTGATATAATCATTGGAGTGTATATTTGAAGGATAAAAATCAATTGATTTATGTTTCCTAATCAAAGCAAATCTAGGAGACTGTCTTATGGCTAGTAGGTTTTTAAGTGGTGAATATTTGTGAACAATAATTGGAAAACCCATAGAAGACTACAGAATCTTGGAGATATGACAAAAGTTTAGTAAGGAAGCTGATAGTTGTAACTTGTTACATAACTGTAACTTGTACATCTAGAATATGTCCTAAATGATAGTGAGAGCTTTAGTGTAAGGTAAGGGCATACAGGTACTTGTTTAAGGGACAGTGTTTGATATGAGGAATGCTAAGAAAATACTGCTAATAGCATGCCATTTCATTATATCAGTTTTAGAAAAAGTTGTTTTCTGTAACACTAACTAAGGGTAGAGATCACAAAAATATAATTTGTGTACTGTCAGGAAGGCTGTGGTTGTAACTAGAAGGGCCCAGGTATGGCAAAAACCAGACTCCTGGACTCAATGAACAAAACCTTTTGGGGGTTTTCTAGAGACTAAGTTCGTGTCCTGTGTGTTTTCCAGGAGTGTTAAAGAAATCATGCCATGTTTTGTTTACTTTTTCACTTGTACAAAGTGATGCTCAGCTTCCTTTTGCCCTTCATACTGTACTCTGATTCTTCCTCATAGGATTACTGTTTGTCCCTTAAAATGAATAAATGTTTACCAGGAAGCATTTTAAAACTACATAAAAGATTTCATTCCCCACCAGACTTTTAGTTCATTCATGTGTTATGTCTGTAAGGATGAAGTGTTTAGCTGGTGATTCTTTATTTTAATGCTTCAATTTTCTCTACTTTGTAATGTGATTTCCTTTTCAAATGCCGTCTGTGTCTTTTGGATATGCCCCCTTCACATTTTTTATTGCTTTTTTTTTTTTTTTTAACACACTGTCCTGCTTTCTGGAGAAAGTTTCAAAATCATTTTATACCCTTTTATATCATTACTTTAGCTCAGCCATTTCTCCACTGAGCCCTAATTTTATAACTATGTGTAGAGAATCTTACTTGGAATTCATCATTTTTGTGGCACTGCTCAATTTTATTGAGATGCCATTTATTCCAGGATTTTTCTGTATATAAAACTAAACATTATGTGTGTGCAGATACATATTATGTTTTCTGGATTATAGATGTCCTAAGATGTTTTCTTTTTATTTTAAATATTTATTTATTTATTTATTTATTTATTTATTATATGTAAGTACACTGTAGCTGTCTTCAGACACCCCAGAAGCTATCAGAACTCATTATAGATGGTTGTCAGCCATCATGTGGTTGCTAGGATTTGAACTCAGGACCTTAGGAAGAACAGTCAGTGCTCTTAACCTCTGAGCCATCTCTCTAGCCCCCTAAGATGTTTTCTAGTTCTTTCCCTGTCTGCTAAATTCTGAATAATTTTCTTTACTTTAAGTTATATGTCTGATATTTTCTTCAACTAGATCTATCTGTTTTCTCTCTTCTCTTTCTCTCTGTCTCTGTCTCTCTCTCACACACATACACACACACATACACACACACACATACATACACACACACACACACACACACATACACACACACACTCAGAAAGACAGAGACAGATAGAGACAGACATAGAGAGGAAAGAGAGAGAGCTGTGTTTTGTTTTGAATATCCAAAGAAATAGTAGTCCAGAAGATAATTTGCTATCATTTGTTAATTCTTCTTTTTTCAATTGATAAATAAATGACATTCTATTTATTTTTCCTTTTTAATTAGTTATTTTTATTTTATTTATTTAAATTCCAAATGTTACCCCCTCCCAGTCTCCCCTTCCCAGAGTTCTTCATTCCATCTCTCCTCCTCTAAGGAGGGTGCTCCCCACTTCTAAGCTCCCAGGTCATCAGTCTTCCCTGGGGCATCAAGTCTCTACAGGGTTAGCCATTAATTCTTATGACAGCTTTTCTTTTTCATGATTCTGTCATCCAGATCCCCACTGAACACAATAACAGACAAGACTGTTGTTATAGTTGAATGACTATACTCTGGCTTGTTTGTTTACTTATAAATGATCATAAATGCTATTTAATATAAAAATACAAGCATTGGAAGAAAATAAAATTCAAAATGAAACACTAACAACGCTCATATACTTTACTTCTCTTCCAAGGAGATAAGAATGACAAATGGTGAAGAAGTTACTCACCTTCCTAACTGACTAGATTATCCTCTAAAACATCTGTGTTAGTTACTCTTTTCACTGCTGTGGTCAAATGCTGGACAAAGAAACATGAGGCAAGAAGGAATGATTTTGACTTCCTGTTCAAGAGGATACAGTTCAGGATGGAAGAAAAGACATGGGGGACAGGGTCTGAGAGTACTGCTCACATTGTATCTGCAGTAATAAAATAGAGGAAGATTATTATTACTGTGTAGCTCCCTCCTCCTCTTATCCTCTTACTTACTTACTTTCTTACTTACTTACTTACTTACTTACTTACTTACTTACTTACTTACTT
>JADRCD010207552.1:38468-56937 GCA_019843815.1 Montemys delectorum
CTTACTTACTTACTTACTTACTTACTTACTTACTTACTTACTTACTTACTTACTGATTCTGCATGTGTGGCACATGTATGCCAGGGTGTGATATGAAGTCAGAGACCAACTTTTTTGGAGTTGGGTCGTTCCTTCTTCCATATGGGTTCTGGGGACTGAACGCAGTTCATTATGTTTGGCAGTAAGTGCCTTCAACCTGCGAAGTAATCCGAGCAGGCCCCACTGTCTCCTTTCCATTACATCTGGAACCCTAGCCCATGGAATGGTACTACTCACATTAGCAGTTGGTCTTTCCAGTACAGAACTAAATCTAGAGGTTGCCTCATAAAAAAGTCCCGAGATTTTGTTGCTATGTGGTTTTAGATGCTATCAAACCGGCAGGCACCAAGAGTCATTGCACATCTACTTTTCATGTTCATAGCTCAACAATAATTATTTGCTACTGGATATTGAAAAAAATGGAAACTGTTAGAATTTTTATATCCAGTACAGAAAGTTTATTGACATAGGATTTGTACCCAGGTAATTTTCAGATTGCCAGTGAGATGTAAGACTATTGACAAAATGTATTACTCCCTTTCACATGTTTACTGTCCTCCTTGGTGTTCAATAACTTTTATTGGTTTCTATTAATGTACTCTGTGATATTAATAATTATATGCTTCCCCTATATGTGGTAATCATGTATAATATTTCCATTGTGGTTGAGAAACAGTTGTAGGGTCAATAATTGAAAGGGTCTCATTGTCAGGGCTTCAAGAGAAGTAATCCACATTAGTCTGCTTCTTTTATTTTTTCACTTTTTTTCTTATTCCTGTTCCCTAACATTTTTGAGGTATCTTTGCCCATTAAATCATTGTTGTGATTCATAACAGACTCAGGCTGAAGGAATATTTAACTTTAAACCAACAGAAAGAAGAAGTAAACACAGTCCATGTCCTTTTGTGTTCTGCTGCTTAGAAGAGGAAAGTTCAATGAGGACTCTGAAGCTAAGAGATAGGAAGGAGGAGCTGAGCTTGGCACCCACTGTGTAGAGCTTCTACTATCTCAGAGCATTTATATCTTCATGCCACAATTTCCTCACTGGTAAAATTGAGATAAAATTCATTCATTTATTAATATAGTAAGAATTTACTAAACATTACAACATATTACTAATACGAATTATTTAATGTATTGAAATAAAATGGCATTTTTAAAAAAGAAGACAAAAACATTTTTTTTTCAGTTCCCTGGTGATGGCTTTAAAGTTCCATTGTTGGTCCATTAACCTGGGTCTTTATGGTGAAAACCAGTATTTTATTACTTGGGAGTTAGCTTGTAAGTTTAATATCCAATAATATTCACTGTCCTGAAAATATCACTACAGAAACTCAGAATTTGATTGAAGTGGTCTCCCTCAATTTGCTTAGCGGTCACTGGGAAGGGAAAGTTCTAAATGAAATCTTGTGCCCAATGCCTTTCACATACCAAAGAACTCCGCATTTTAAATGACCATTTTCTCATTGTTAATGAGGCCTTTTAAACTGAGATATGAAAATAATAAAAACATCATGTGATGATAGGTGTTTCTTCAATAAGAAGTCTATTTTAAACTGAAAGATAAAAAAATACACTCAGCTGAATGTATATACACGCACACACATACACACATATATACACACACATACACACACACACACTTATTCACACATATAACCTTCTCAAAACCATAACAAATTTTTCTTGGGATTGAAAAGCAATGATGGTGAGAAACAAACCCCGTTTACAAACATTCTCCTTATAGTTTATGATTTACTTTTCTGGTGAAGACTACTTGTTTTGTTGTTTAAGCACAAAACTGAACCTTGACTTACAAAATAACATTCAGAAGGCCCATGCAACAGGCATCAGAGAAATTCACTAAACACACGAATCACTAAAATGAGAGAATTTATTGAAACAAATCATAAAAACTTTGTGTCCAAGTTCCCATAGTTGGAGTCTCACCGCTGAGGGGAAGTTGAAGTTGTTTTATTAAATGGGGGATTATGTGATATTATCATCAGCAGATTATATTTACAATTGCCCTCTCCTTTTCTGGATGGGTGGTAACTCTTACAGTTACAGTTATTATTAACTCTTAATTTGTCTCTCTTGAGGTGGGCCATGTATGTAAAGTGTGACAAATAACTACTGTTTAGGCTCCAGATACGACCTGTATGAGACACCATGGGTCAGATTCCAAATGGTCATAGCCTGATAGTTAGTGTGGAAATTTTGCTTTTATGTTTGGCTCTTTGTCTGTACAAATCTGAAATTTCATTCACTATTTCCTCCAACTATGCTCTCAGAAGGATCACTGACATAGCTTATTTTCCGATTTTGAAAATTTATGGCTTCATGTCCAAAGAGAAGCCATGGCCTGCCCTAGTTGAGAGAGGCAGGACAGCTTTCTGTCCCTGGGTCATAACTACTCATTCTATGTTTCTTTCTTATGTTCTTCAGCATCCAGGAAAATTATAATAAGCTCTCAAAGAAACTTATCTCAACTTCAAATATTTTCCTAGAGTAATTGAATCAGTAGGTTTGGGGCTTTGAGGGAATCATTATGTTAGCCTTCAGACAGAAATAGCCTGTCCCTAGGTTGAAATGTGTTACATTTAAATTGAGACTGCTTTTCCCTAATGTGCAATTACCAGAGACAAAGACCTACTTTTGTAGATACTGCAAGGGAAAGGAAGCAGGTACTGCCTTTCCTCTCACTTCTCAGGGTCAGTCTATTTCTGAAATTTCTTTATTGAAATTTCTATTGTACTTAATTGTTAGAACTGAGTCTCCTGGTGGACACTGAGGAGGGCTTTAAGTGAAAAAACAAATTCCCAAGACTAGGGAACAGGACAGTTGGCCTGTACTATATACTTTTCATGCTACACTAGCCTTTTCTGGCTTCATAACCACCCTGCAGACCACATGTGTCCTTTGCTTTGTTTGGTCATCCGTCAAGTCACCTACTATGAACTTATTTTCTACCCACCAAGGACCAAGGCCAGGGAAGTCATGTCTGTCTTGAGAGCACTATCCTATAATTGTGGACTTTGTTCTTTAGCAGAAGAGCCAAATAATGAACATAAAGCAAAATGTGATTTTCCCTATGTTTTCATTTTAACCATGAGGGTTGGTGGGTGGGAGAATCTTGCATGTGTTCTTCACCAATTAACCAGGAGAACCAAGGTCCACATTTTGCCTATGTTCTTACATATTGGTGTTCTCAGTGATTGGCATCTAGAGAACATGAATAGATAGGGTTTCATGATAAAACTTTCCTTCAGAATAGGAGTCCTTAGGCTTTCACAGCAAAAGCAGATAGATGCAAAACCTGAGACTGAGCTCAATTGCGCAACCACATAGATAAAAAAGTATTTGGTTGAGCAGTGGAGGTGCATGAATAGGAATTCCATCATTTGGGAGACAAAAGGAGGTATATCTCTATGAGTTCAAGGCCAGCCTAGTCTACAGAGCAAGTTCCAGGACAGCCGAAGATACATAGAAAAACCTTGTCTCAAATAAAAACCAAAACAACAACAAAGTTAAACAGAATCCTTTAAGAAATTTGAAAACTATACTGTTTTTTGTTTGATGTTTGTTTGTTTCGTTGGTTTGGTTTGGTTTGGTTTGATTTGGTAGATAATCCTCGTGGTATAGTTTTTAGGTTGGAAGCAACACTGAGCAGCAACTACAGTGTGCCTATATCATCTACCTTCCACCCCCATAATCCTAGCCAATCCCATTATTACCATGCTGCACACAGTGGGATCTTTGTTACAACTGATAAACATAACATGAGCCATCATTATTATCTAGGGCCCAACTCTTATTTACCTTTAGTGTTGTTTACTCTATGGGTTTGGACAAGTATACTAATGTGTAATCCATAGAGTAAATATATACATGAGACACTGAGCTACCATTGTAACTCAGAGTAGTTTCACAACCTCAATATCCTTTTGTGCTCCTCCTGTTAACTAGTATCTCCTCTTATCCAGTAGTAGATACTAGTATCTTTTATTACCACTATAGTTTTGCCATTTTCTAGTATATTATATATTTGAAAGCTTACTATGTGTGTATCTTTCATACTGGACTCTTTTGTTTAACCTGAGGCTTTTAATTTTCTTTCATATCATTTAACAACTTGATGCCTAATCTCTTTTTAGTGATGAACGTTCTATTACCTCAATATATGACTGTGCCACTTTAATTCTCTTTGCTCCAGCCATTGTCTTTGAAGTGTAGAACATGCTTTAAACAGTGAGTGAAGGGAAGTAACACGATGAAGACAAAGGAAACCTGACCAAGAATGGAAGTGGTGATGTAGAGGAATTTTAATCCAGCAACATGGCTGCTCTGGCAAGGGATTACATCCAAAGATATGATCCAGCAGGAATGCAGACAGATCACCTACCTTTAATCCCTCTGGCTGGAATACAGACATGCCTTTAGTATACACCTGTATTCCAAAACAATATGTCTAATGGAGGGGCAGACAAAGTGACAAATCAGAGAAAGAGTTGACAGAATGAGTCAGAGACAGGATACACCCTACTCTCATAAGAACAGACAGGAAAGAGAAGCTCCTTAAAGCATAGAGCATAGAGGAAGAGATAATTCAGTTCAGTTCTGATAAGTTCTGTTCAGTTTGGAGCGACTCAGCTCAGAGCAGTTCAGTTCAATGTAGTTCTACATTGAACTGAGTTGTGCTCAATTATGTTTGAGTTGAGTGCAGTTGTGTTGAGTTGAGTTGAGTTCAGTTCAGTTCATGGAGTTCAGAGGCAGTCTTTCCAAACAAAATACTCAGTCAGAAGCCAGTAGAAGCTGATTCAAATCAGTCAGCTTGGAGAAGAGTTTGAGGCAGAACATCTAGTTGAACCAGCTACCCAAAGTTCAGAAAAAGCTTTTTAAAAAGTGAGTTTATTCAGCCATAAGCATCAGAGGCTAAGACACTCTAGGGCTAATTTAAGAGAGGGAGGCTGGAAGCTAAAGTCTTCAAGGTCCAGGCTTAAAGAAGATTAGATTGTACAGAGGGTAGAAGCTTCTAAGCCTAGGTCTATGAGTAGTGGTATAGAAACATGCTGGGAACAACTCTAATCTCATCACTTTATCTGAGGAAATGGAAGTGGCATTTGCATTTACATGTTGGGAGCTCAAAAGACTTAAGTAGTGCATTGTATCATTTTTTCTGAGATCTTGCATTAAGCCTGTGGTAGTTACTATGCACTATTTCTGTGATGATCTAGAAAATATACTTGATATCTCTCTCTTCACTGCAATTGAGGTACATATATTAGTGACCATTCCTTCTATTCTCATGAGTTTTTTTCTGGGATGAAAAATGATCTGCTTATTCCCTACATGAGGCCATCTCAAAGCTCAACATTTATGATTGCAATGTTTATATCACAGTTTCTCAAATGAAGACAAGGTTACTATTTCCTCTGGACTCACTCAAGACTTTTATCTTGAAACCTTTGCATATGTCTCCTCTGATACCCTCAACTTCTTGATAGCTCAAGTTATACCTCATTCCTCTTTAGGTTCTTGGTAAGTAGCCTGCCACATGTTGGATGTTGAATAAACAGTAAACATTGAGCAAAATTAGACTGTTATAATCAATGCAACTTTGATATAAAAATCCAGAAAGCAGCCTTCTATACTCAACCCTTAGACATGGGGGCTTAGGTTTCTTTAGCCTCATTACTATTGATATGTTATATGGGATGTTTCTTCTCTCTGAATGTCTTGTGAATTGCAAGATGTTCAGCAGCATACTTGTGTGAGGGGCAAGTGGACCATGCCTCCAGACAGAAGAAATGGTAAGGTTGAAGCAGGTTCAAATTTCCAGGAAATCTTAGAATCTTGAATGGCATTCGTGGAATCAGCTCCCTGGCAAGCTCTACCTGTCCTGGAACAGGTAACCACAACACTCCAATAAGAGGGCCATAACAATGAGTCATGTTGGGACAACACCAGAAGCCTTTCTCTATGAAAATAGAGCATCCCTAACACCTCCAAATGAGTCAATTGGCCCTGAAACTCACCCTACCCCCAATTTGTTTATAAGGTTCCTATCCACGTGGAATAAACTTCATGAGTTATTTTCCCAAGAATCATCTGAGGATGGCTGTTTTATTGAGCTGAAATACTATGGAGGAAGAGTTTTCTCTTCTGAAGCATTTATTGCTGGACCTTGGATCCACCCAGCAGGCCAGGCTTGCACCCTACTTGCAACTACTCACTGTCATTTGTTGTCAGTTGTTGCCACTCCCTGGCACTTGCTCTGTAGCTCACCACCACTGCACTGCAAAGGTAGCAAGAGAGATCCTGGCTACATGCCGTCCATTGGTTTTCCTTTGAAGAACTGTAACACTTTAGCCTTTCCAGATAGACCAAAGGCCTTTGGAATTTTTCATTCTGGCCAGGTCAGAGATCCTCAGATTGCATTTGTCTCCTCTGAGTGGCTTGCAGGTGGCCTTTGAGCACCCCAGTGGTATGGCAGATACTCAGCCCAACACTGGGGCTCTGATTCCCAGAAGCCAGTAGTGATTTCCTTTCCTTACATTTGATCAAATAACTAGCTATCTAAAAATCACTTGATACCCACTGCAGTGGGGACAGACAAGAGTCACCCAGATTGAAAATGGTGTTCTCAGACAATCTGGTGACTGTATCATCAGCTGTCAGTTCTCAATTAAACTTTATTATTTCCATAGAAAATTACTTCCTGGTCTGATGTGACTCTATATTTATATGACTCAAGTTCAAGCTTCAGTAGTGCTTGGTTGCTTTTGTATTCTCAGTCAAATCAGGTGTTTAAGTCTTTAAAGTCCTAATTCAAGGAACTGCTTGAAGGGAAGATTACTCAGTTAAGACTGGTTCTGAGAGAATAACAAATATTTTTGTTTCTTAAGCTTCCTGGGAGACATGCTAATATTACACAGACTATGTAATCTTTTATTTGCAAAATCAGTCCACTGTAGCCTGTCTAAGATAACTCTTAATTTTGCTCACCTTCTTTCATTCCTGACATTAGCAGGCCTGGCTCAGGGCTTGGTTATCCTTTCTCTAGAAAGATGGTAAGTTCAATTTGTCTATCAGCTAGTATTCTGTTTTGTAGATTATAAACTCTTGATTCTAATGGACTAAATGACAAGGCAATGCATTTTATCTATTATGGGAGTCCATCATGCCTTCAGACATGATGTAGGTAAGATGTAGCTGAACATCTTTACATTCTTTCAAAGGTATATGGCTCCTTGGTTGGGTCTTACTAAATGATCCTCCCATTTCTTCTTCTCTAGCAAAATTTCTATGTGTCTCCATGAGCCAAAATTTCCATTCATACTCATATAAAACCAAATATTATAAGCTCTACCAAGACACATTTTGACAGAAGCCTGCAAAGTTTGTCAGACTAGGGCAAAAGTCTTTTAGAGACTATAGGAGAAAAAAAAAGAGGGACAAGAAGTTTTGTGTGAAACTAAGATCCTTTGTGAGAGGAGTCCTGGTCTGAGTATGTAACACCCAGCACCACAACCTCTTGAGTGGATTTTACCACTTGCTATTTCTAGTTTTTCAGAGCATAGTTTGCTTTGCTGCCATTTATCCAATGAACATGTATTGAATATCTGTGCTACACATTTCTTAAGACATAAACATGGCCATTCTATAATATCCTGTGAGCTTCAGTGGCACCCTGATCCTATCTAATTAAATTTCCCTTTCCGCTTGTCAGTGAGGTCTTAATTCTGGGTCGTTCTTCTGGACTCATGGTGTGCTCAGCTCAGACGTAGCTGGCAATCTCTGAAGATGCCTTCTGTTTTCTGACAACACTTCTGCTTACCATTGTCTTCTGCCTTGACCACCTCCACCCATCACAGCAAGCCCATAACTACCTGTCAGAATCAGAGTGGACCTTTTCGAGAGTCCAACCTCACCCAGTATAAAGCAACCAGTATGATTCTCATGAGAACAGTAGTGTTATTATTCTCTGTTCACTAGTTTTATTAGTGAATATTGGCTACTTGGTCATTTATTCTTCAGAACGAACACAGGGAGCAGAAACTGTCACTTTTATTTTCTAAAATTTACTGAGAAACTTGCTTCAGATTCACATTCTTGGCCACCAGGAGGCTGAAATTCATTTTAAGATTAAAGTATCCCACTGTAAAGTCTGAACACAGGATCCCAGGAAACTAATCCAAACTCCACTTTCCATAGTGGCTTGAGTTTGAAAGCTATGCAGCCTTACCTCCTATCACATCTCTGACTAGCTGTGTCCCAGGCAAACTGGAGGACTTTTCACCCTTAACACACTGCTGCTGGAAGTCATGTTCAATGAGTTTTAACAGCTTTGTTGAGATAATTTGTATATCATGTGATTAACCCATCTAAAAGCTATATAATTTAATGTTTTGTTAGTTAGAATTGTATTTATTGAAATTTACAATATTTTTTCATTCTAAATGGAATGCCATAACCATTAGCTATGACTATCTCAACTCCACCCACTTGTTCAATAACTATTTTATAAACTTACTGTTGACCTACTATCTATCTCCTTACATCTGACTATTTTAGACATCTCAATTAAATTGAATTATACAGTCTGATGTTTTTCTTACTGATTTCTTTCATTTGGTATGATGTTTTAAAGTTTCTCCAAATTGTATCATCTTTCAGAATCTCATTCTATTAAATGTAAAATAATTTATTGTAAGAATATGGACTTTTGATTCTAGTACATACTCTTGATTCCAGTACTAAAGAATCAGAGGCAAGCAGATTTCTTTGAGATCATTGCTGGACTACATTGTAAGTTCCAGGAGAGCCAATGCTATATGGTGAGACACTGTCTTAGAAAGACAGAGATAGACAGGGAGGAAGAAAGAGAGAAAGAGAGAAAGAGAGAGAGAGAGAGAGAGAGAGAGAGAGAGAGAGAGAGAGAGAGAGAGAGAGAGAGAGAGAGAATATGTACCTTGTTTACCTATTGATTGATTGTCAGTTGAACTGTTTCCATAGTGTGGTCAATAGAATACAATACTATGAATATTTCTATATAAATACTATGTGCATATATATTATGATTTTATGTATACATCCCAGTATATTTTAATCACCAGGACAGATAACAATCTTTAATTGTTTTCCAAAATAATTTCTTAAGAATCTACAATATTTCACATCTATACCAGCAGAGCTTAAAGTTTCTAATTTGATCACATGCTCACTAACACTGTTATTATTTTCATCCATTTTGTCCCTAGTCTATGCTAAGAAATTTCATTGTATTCTGATTTACATTTACTTAATGATCCATCATTTTTTAACCCCATTTCAAGGTTTTCACTGGAGAAATGTGTAGTAAAACATTTAGTCGATTTTTAGTTAAATGATCTTTGCATTGTTGAGTTATGAGTTCCTTATTTATTCTAGACTTTATTTTCATATCAGATATGCTTGGACAATGTTGTTTCTCCCACTCAAAGATTGGCCCTGTACTATCTTGATAGAGTTCTTGAAAGTACAAAGAGTTCAGTGTTTATAAAAGTCCTGTTAATCTACTTCTGCCCCTGGTGTTTGTGCTTTAGATATAACGTAATCAATTTTGCCTAATCCAAGGTCACAAGGAATTATTTCTGTATTTTCTTTTAGAGGCTGTAGACTTAGCTCTAACATTCATGTCTATTATGTATTTGACTCAATTTTTGTATACACATGAATGGTCCAACTACATTCTCTGTATGGATATCCAGTTATAACTGTTCATTGAAAAGAAGCCTCATGTCCTGTCAAGTGTTTGAAATTCCCTGTTGAAAATCAGTTGAACATACATATATGAACTTATTTCTGGGATTGTTATTTTATCCTCCGTATTTACCTGTCTACATTTTATACCATTATTAAGTATATTCTTTGATAATTTCATACTTGGGTCTCAATAATGACACAAAAATTCATTTATGTTCAGAAATATAACTATGTCAATGACTATTGTCTTATAGTAAGTGTAAGAATTTCTTTTATAGCTGTTTAATTATTCATTTATTTATTTTTGTGTATGTGTTTATGTATAGGTATCATGTCTCACATGTGAAGGTCATACACTAACTTATGAAAGTTCATTCTCTCCTGTTAGCTTGTGGGGCTCTGGGGACCGAATTCAGACCATCAGGCTTTATGGCAAGTGTCTTTACCTATGAAGAGAGCTCAGCAGCCCTTAAGAGTAAGTTTTAAAAGAGAAAATGTATTCAAAGTAAGTACTCAAAGTATGATCTTCATTTTCATAATCGTTTGGGGTATTTGGGCTCTATGAGTTTCCATAGGACTTTTAGAATCAAACATGCATTTTTACCAGGAAGACTTGCCTATCATAAAGTAGCCCTGGAGATAAGGTATTTCTGTAGTGATTGTGTTGAATTTATACAACGTATGCATTATCTGAATAATGCTATTTTGAAAACTATGAGGACACCATTTATTTATTTATTTATTTATTTATTTATCTTTACATATATTTCAATGGTTTTCAGAATATAAATTTTCATTTTCATAAAACCAGTTCATTTTTGACACAATAGAAAAAAAGAAAACTACTCAACATAAGCTTAGAGAAATACAATTACTTTTTATGGTTCATCTTGTAGTTTGAAACTTTTCTGATTTTATTTGTTACAAGACTGTTCCTGGCACCCTTATGCATTTTATGTATATACAATCATATGCAAAATCATATAGTGTAAAGAGAAGAGCCTCTTTTAGTTTGTGACTTCTGTTAAGTGCTGAGTGAAAATGGTAAGAAGGATTTAGAGACAAGTATCCTTCACTGTGATGTCTAGTAGCTACTAACTGCATTTTCTGGGTGTTCTTATCAGGTTGAAGTTTTTTCCCATCCATGTAATGTACACTATTTACATCATACACAAATATTGAATTTTGTCAAGTGTATTTTCTACATTTACTAACATGTTATTGTGTTTTTGTTTACTACTTTTTTGACAGGACAGATCAAGTTAACTCATTTCCAGATACTAAACTGACCTCTACTCTTTGTATACATTTCTTTTGAGGATCATCCATAATTTTCTTAAATGTTGCCACATTGTGTAACTGTTTGGTTGGAGGTTTTCATATGTATGTTTGCAATATATAATTGCTTTGCAGTTTCCTTATGATCTTGATACTGAGGAAATAACTTCTTAGAGTAAGCTTGGAAGTGTTCACTGTTACTATATTTTAAAGAAGCATCTGCCATGTATTAATTTTAAATTTTGTATAAAGATTTGATAGAATTTACTAAATAAGGCATTTGGGACTGAAGTTCAATTTGTGGGTAGATTTTTTTTTTTTTTTTTACTTTACTGGTGTTCATTTGTCTTTTTGTTGCAACTGCTGATTCAGTTGTTTATATGTCTATTTGGATTATCTATTTCTTCTTGTGTTAGTTTTAGAAACTTGTCTTCCATTGTTCATGGTATTTTACTATAATCTATTTTTGTTACTATAATTTTTGCTCCATATATTTTTCCTCTGGTATGAGGTACACCTAATCCTTTTACAATAAAAGAGAAAACTCGTGATCTTCTTGTCTCAGCCTCGCAAGTACTGTGCTTAAGAGGTACACCCTGCTCAGGTCCATCAGGTAAGTCTTACTTCAGTTATGTATGTATATGGCATACTTACAAATACCATAAAATATATCTTTCTTATTATGGGTATGGTTTAGAAATATCTGAAACTGAAGTGTGCCAAGCACCAAGCTTGGTTTGTATAAATGGTCATAGCCTGTGTTAAAATTTCATTAATTTCTTCCTCATATTTGGTTGATGGCTACTCTTTTTTAAGTATACCAGTAGGTGATGCTTTCTGGAAAAAGCCCTTTCTTTTCTTCTTTCCCTTTTGTCTTTTATTTATTCACTTTATATCCCAATGTCTGACTCCCCTCTCCTCCCAGGACCCCATCATCCCTCCCTCCTCATCCCCTCACACAGCACATCTCTCCTTTCCCCACTGCCCAGCACATAAAGTGATTGCAGTACTAAGCACATCCTCTGCCATTGAAGCCAAACAAGGTGCCATGTTAGGGGAATATGATCCACAGGCAGGCAACAGTTTCAGGGATAGCCCCTGCTCTAGTAGTTGGGAACCCACATGAAGACCAAGCTGCATATCTGCTACATATCGGTGGGGGAGGGAGCTAGGTTCAGTCCTTTCTCACTCTTTGGTTGGTTCCCTCTCTGGGGTTCCCAAGGGCCCAGGTTAGTTGACTCTATTGTTCTTCCTGTAGAGTCCCCGAATTTATTGTCTGTGGATTCTCTTACCCTAACTTTGTCTGGCCTCAGTGAGAGGATATACCTAGTCTTACAGTGACTGATGTGGGAGAGTGTTAATACTCAGTGTTGGGGGGCTCCCTTCTCCCTTCTCTGAGAAGTGGAGGGGGAATAGAAAGAAGAGCTGTGAGGGGGTAGTGGGAATGGGGATGAGAGGTGGGCTAATATTGGAGTATAAGCTTAATAAATAAATTAATTAGTTTAAAAAAGAAAGAAAGACGAAAGCAAGCACCAGAATTCATCATAAAGTCTGCTTTCGAAAATACTCAGACACTATCATAGTGTTAATGTGGAAAAAACGCATTAAAAAGCTACAAAGGCTGTCCTTCATGTGAAGGAAAGCAAAGTTGTCTTCTGACACAGTGCTTTTCACAAGATCTTTGCTGAGTAAAGGAGGCAAGGGGAAAGACAAGGAGGAGAGCGCTGTGTCCTGCTGTGTCCACGGGACTCCCTCCCTTTCTTGCAATGCTTACTGAGCGTGAAAACATTGCTCCATCTAGTGGTTTTTCTTAACACACGTTTCTCACAGCTTCCTCTTGTGGGTAATCTTTGACAATACCAGACAGATAGGAGGCTTCAGTTTACTAAAGGTTCATGATAAATTTTTGTCCTTCAAGAGTTTCAAAGACTGAATTATTTATAGAGCACAGACATGAATGAAGACTTCCATACAAAATGGTGGATAGAAGTGTCCTGAAAAAACTCTTTTACTACTTCATCTATCTGGAAAATTTTTGTTAGGTTTCACAAGAAAGTACTGTTTGTGAATTCAAGAGATAAAATCTCTAATAGCTAAAGAGAAGAACATGAAGGCAGAGTTTGAGTCATAGCTCAAGTCAGAGTAATTCAAGTCAATAGAAACAAATTTCATCAGTTTTGATAAATTGGCATTTATATATTTTTTGGTTTTTGATTTGCTACATTTTATAAACTAGATAACAAACATTGTAAATTTTATCTTCTAAGAGGCTTGTCCTCTACCTCCAAATTAGCACACTGAAACATCATCCCAGATGGGAGATCTGTGGTAGTTGGAGCCCTCCTGTAAGGTGTCAGTGTCCTACGTAAGGTATCACACACACACACCTTAAAACCCTTTCGAGCATATTAAGAAAGTGCTATTTCTGGGTGGGGCCAAGAAGTAGTCTCTCATCACTGAACTGTAATAGACTTTGTATTAGACCTTCCAGCCTTTGGAACTGTGTAAATATGTCTCTATGATTATAAGCCTTCTATTTTATGATAGCCTGAACAGATAAGAAAAATATTGATGCACTTGCCTACAGATATTCTGAAATATTATTGACCCAGTTCCACTATGTGGAAGTAACTTGATCCTTTTGGTTCTCTCTTTAAATTTCATCATTAGATAGGTAGTACCTATAGACAGTGTTTAGCTTATGATACTGGCTCCTTTATTCCTACTACCTTTAATCTAGGGATGGCATTTTCAATTTCATAAGAATAAAGGATAAAATGCATAGAGTTTCTATGGTAGAAAGGGATCTGAATATTTACTACTTATTGATGTTTTCTTAGATTAATGTCTCTCTAGTATTAAATATAAGCATTCTAATGGATGTAGTTTGTAGTATAGGGGTTATTTTTTTTAACTCTATTTTCGACTTTGGTGCCTTCCATTCATACACACACACACAAGGAAACAGAATAGTCACTTTTAACTGTCAATTTGATGCAATCTAGGATTATCTGGGAAGAGAGTTTCTGTGAAGGATTGCTTAGGTCAAGTTTGCCTATAGGCACATCTTTTGGGGGAGATCATCTTGATTAAGTTAATTGATGTGAGAAGGTCCATCCCAGTTTGGGTAGCATCATTCCCTAGGTTAAGTCCACAAACTATGAAAAAACTAGAGAAAGTTCCTGCCCTGTTGACTCTCCTACTGTTGTAAATTCTAACCTGGAATTGTGAGCTAGAAATAAATCCTTTCTTTCCTAACTTGCATTCTTTCTAAGGGTTTCATCAAAGCAGCAGAAATGAAACTAGGACACATGTCAAGTCACAGGGCCATCATGTGATCTGTAATCATTTTTACTGGAAAAAAGAATACGTCACTGCAAATCAAATACAAAATCCACACCTAGATTAGACAAGGTAAAGAGAACCCTTTTATGCAACATGACCTATGAGCCTTTCACAGTAGTCTCTCGTAAAAATGTCAATACACTTTCAAAAAATTTTGTTTTAATTTTGTGACATTACAATGAGAATTAAATAAGTTTTAATGTAAAGTTATTTTAAAAATATTAATAAAATTTTGAATTATTACTGGAAAATTTCACAAATTTTGGTTACACTCATTTCCATGTTTTCATTAAAAAGATACAGAAGTCAGAGAAGAAAAAGCCAATCAATGCCTGTGCTCTTACAAGTACCGAATTTCACATTTCTTCCACCCTATTAAAAGCAACTCTTCCTGTAGGTTTCTTTAACTCTAATGCGACAGGAAATGTCAGTTTTCCAGATGCTGTGTAGATCGTGGTTCAAACTGTGAGGAAACAATGAAGCAGAAATCAGAGCTTGAGTACATGCTGCTCTCATCCCCGATCAGAGCCCTGCCTTGACCTCCTGCTATTAACAGCAACTACAGAACGCAGTAGAGTCAGCATCAGCAAGCATGAACCATCAGCAACAGTTTCTGTCATTCACAAGTGCTAGCTTTTAAGAGATGAGAACCCTCCCAGTGAAAAGCAGTCTGAGACGCTTAGATTAGAGTCACCCATGGTTCTCTTCTCCATAAGAATCCAAGTTTGAACTTTCCGAATTGATTGGAGGTGGTGCGGACAAAGCACACCTTGATTAATGTTAATAATGTTATGCAAAGCTAGAAGCTGTGTGTATATCAACATTTGATGATTCTCAAAAGGAAATTAGTTGGTTATGATCACTTGAAATCAGTCACATTAAGTGATGATTGGCTTTGCTATTCAGGGGCCTTAAGCACGGAGCCCATACATTCAATGTTTATTCTATTAACTCCCTACTGGTGGACATCTGGTTGACTCCCACTTACTTGCTAATTCACACATAATGCTTCCTTATTTTGCCTTTTCTTATAGAATTTCATCACAAGAAAATAACTACCACACCTGAATTGAACTGACAAATAGTTATTTATTATATCCCCTAAGGCTCCATATTTCTTTCTTTTTAAGACTTATTTATTTATTTTATGTATAAGAGCACACTGTCACTATCTTCAGACATAGCAGAAGAAGGTATCAGATCCCACTACTGATGGTTGTGAGCCACCATGTGGTTGCTAGGAATTGAACTCAGGACCTCTGGAAGAGCAGCCAGTGCTCTTAACAGACTAGCCATCTCTCCACCTCCACATTTCTTTCGGGAATCTTGTTGTTTCTACTCAGATTTTAGTGGTCAAAACAGACTTGATGGTCAAGGCCAAGTCTGAAGTGGCAAACAGCTGTACTCATGATGATGCTGTGGTAAGAGGGTAGATAGAGGACTTCTGAGCTACTGAGCTACACAACCAATAGCAGCTTTGTATGCAACTTCATCCATGTATCCCTGAAATGCACCCCAACTAATGTCGTCACTGGGATGAAGGAAAAATCTCTGTGCAAATGTCTTCTATGCTGCTGACTTCTCCTTCCTCGTCACTGAAGAGTTTTATTTATGGTAGTATGGGACATGGTTTCCCCTGGCACAATTTTAGTTACCAAAAGTTAGATTTTATTTATACTATTGTGAGCATAGTTATAATTTTTCATGCACTTAAATGACATTTACATTTCTTTTATATGATCACTTTGCATTTCTGCCCTCCCCCCGCCCCCCTTTTGGTCTTTGGGTTTTTTGAGACAGGGTTTCTCCATGTAGCACTGGCTGTCCTGAAACTCACTTTGTAAACCAGGATGGCCTCAAACACATTGGAAACCCCTGCCTTTGCTTCGCCAATGCTGGAATTAAACTTGAGTGCTACCACACCTGGACTCTACACCCATTTAAAATAAGGATTGTACCTATTACTTCTATATCTTAGGAGTTTCTTGCACAATAAAATAATTATTACTTGGCTCACAACAGGTATTGTGTATATGTTTTCCACATTAATCTTCTGAGAATTTCATAAATGTATACAATACAGTCATATCTACCCTTATTTCCCCCTCTAAGTTCCCCTACATCCTACCTGAAGTTGGGAGACAGGAAGTTCTCCCAACTTCCTATCTCCTACTTCTTCCCCATTCTCCTCCTCTTCTTCTTCTCGTAACTCACCAGGCCTGATTAGTAGGGCCATGGGTATGAATGTGGGGCTGTCCACTGAAGCTTGGGAAACCCACCTGTCCTAGACTTTCATAAAGTAATGTTTCCCTACTCAGGCTTCCACCAACTGCCAATAGCTCCCAGGAAGGGCTGGGATCTAGAGTCCATCTCTGTTATTTCTAGGAATCTGGCCTGGTTTGAGCCCATGTAGGTAACAGCTAGTATAAGTTAATGATTTGCAATACCTATGTCATGTCCAGAAAACAGCATTTCACATCACTTCTCCTCCCTACCAACTCTTAAATTCTTTCTTGACCACCTTCTATGATATTCCTGGGTCTTTGGGGAAAGAGAGCTGATAACAATGACATATTTAGGCTGGAGTCCTTTTTAGTTAGCACTGTGAGCAGATTTGTGTCTCTGGACTAGGAATTGAAATCAGGACCTCTGGAACAGCAGCCCATGCTCTTAATGGCTGAGCCATCTCTCTACTCCCACATTTCTTATTGGAACCTTATCGTTTCTACTCTGATGTTAGTGGCTTTTCTCTGATCAAGACTGAAAGCAGCGGGGACCATCCGGGAGGCATAGGCCTCAGGAAGTGCAGGGGAGTCACAGAACTGCAGGGACAGGAGCCTCTCGGCTTCTAAGTGAGAGAGCTGGATCAGCAACCACTTCTGCCCCCTGACTGCTAGGGGAGAGCTTCCCTCCAGGGCAGACTTCAGCCCAAGGACTCAGGTGAGATCGCCATTTTCTCTCTGGGGTCTTGCTAAGGCAGGACCAGCCAGGAGGCATAGGCCTCAGGAAGTACAGGGGAGTCGCAGAACTGCAGGGACAGGAGCCTCTCAGCTTCTGAGCTACAGAGCTGGATCAGAGACCATCTCTGCCCCCTCCCTGCTAGGGGAGAGCTTCCCTACAAGGCAGACTTCAGCCCAAGGACTCAGGCCAGACCAGCTGGGAGGCAAAGACCTCAGGAGTGGAAGAGGAGTTGCAGAGCAGCAAGGAAAGGTCAAGCTCTAAGACACCAAGAACTTCTAACACCAGAGATCAAGAGATGGCAAAAGGCAAATGCAAGAATCCTACCAACAGAAACCAAGACTGCCTGGCTTCACCAGAACCTAGTACTCCCACCCCAGCAAGCCCTGGATATCCCAAAACACCAGAAAAGCAAGATTTGGATCTAAAGACACATCTCACAATGCTGATAGAGGAACTTAAGAAGGACATGAATAACTCCCTTAAAGAAATACAGGAGAAAACAGATAAAGAGGTACAAGCCCTTAAAGAGGAAACAAAAAAATCCCATAAAGAATTACAGGAAATCACAAGTAAACAAATAGAAGCCCTTAAAGAGCAAACTCAAAAATCCCTTAAGGAATTGCAGGAGAACACAAACAAACAGGTGAAGGAACTGAGTAAAACCATTCAGCACCTAAAAATGGAAGTAGAAACAATAAAGAAATCACAAAAGGAGACAACCCTGGAGTTAGAAATCTTAGGAAAGAAGTCAGGAAACATAGATGCAAGCATCACCAACAGAATACAAGAGATAGAAGAGAGAATCTCAGGGGTAGAAGATAACATGGACAACATTGACAGAACAATCAAAGAAAATGCAAAATGCAAAAAGACCATAACCGAAAACATCCAGGAAATCCAGGACACAATGAGAAGACCAAACCTAAGGATAATAGGTATAGAAGAGAGTGAAGACCTCCAACTTAAAGGGTCAGTAAATATCTTCAACAAAATTATAGAAGAAAACTTCCCTAACCTAAAGAAAGAGTTGCCCATGAACATACAAGACACCCATAGAACTCCAAATAGACTGGACCAGAAAAGAAATTCCTCCTGCCAC